>OU342840.1:10223309-10449951 GCA_910591585.2 Nysson spinosus
GAATTTTTACTTATTGTATAATGCCTTTCAAAATTAATGATCTGCACAATATAATAAACTAAACGCCTGACCTCGCCGAGAGTAGGTGTATATAGATAACTTGACATTAAATCAGACTCTGCTGTCAACCATGGTTGAACAATAGAATCAGGAGCATCTTCTATTTGTTTTTTATCATCAAGCTGTTGTAAAGATCTCTTGGTATTCCCTTCATAGGGATTGTCCCTACTATCAAATAGCAGGAGAGCACTAACTGATGATAAAGTGGGTGGAAATAGTTCATCATTATTCCAATTCATTCTAGATTCAACATTGATCTTGGAGCGTACATAATAAAATTGTAACTTCTCCTGAAGATTATTATTGGTGGCATATTGGCCATCCTCTGTTTTGCTGTTACAAGAGTGATATACATCAGTGATATCCTTTATAGGTACTGAACATTTGTAAGATGCAGGTATATTAGATGTTTTTCTAGGAGGTGGCTGTATAGCCATTCGATACTCCTTATAGGTATGAGATGCTGGATATTTTGCAGCGGAATACATCTTAACTGCTTTCAGGTTTAAATTAGTTTGCATATATTCCAGCCGGTCTTGGAGCATACTAGCTCTGTTCTGAATAAATGAAAGTCTGCAAAAACAGTGACAGAACGATATAATATCATTGTTTAATGATTCTAGGATGAAATAATGTAATGCAAGTCTATACCTCTGAGCATTTTCAGAAATCCTTTTATCGATGCAATCAAAAATGTAGGAAACAGCAGAGTTTAAATCATCAAGAACCTCTGCAATCTGAACTATAGTCTCCTCGTGCCGTAGATTGTTTGGTATAACGGCTGAGAGAAATAAAATATGCTGCTTGGACCATTATGCTTAAGATTGTCCGTAAATATTCAGGAATCAAATCTAATACGATCAACCTATTTACCGATCTCAATATTTGCAGGCATTGTTCTTAATTTACTATTTTCGATGTTCCTTCCTAACTGTCAGAGTTTGTAACGTCATCCGGCGATGCGCAACTGGCTCCTATTCTTGTTCCACAACCCTTCCTCTATTTTACCTGTTAATTGTAGCCGTTTTGCGTTATTGATTTGCTACGGTAGACCATCATCACATCATTATTAAAAGTTTGTCATCATTGATAAATTTTATTAACATATTCACTGACAATTGATCGTAATAGTGCATATAGTGTGTTCGTATTAAATGCTAAGAATCCTCCCTACTTTATTGTTACACTCCGTTTGCGATAATAAGAGTGAAAAACATAAAATAGTATCAGGTGATCAGAGTTGTCTCTTCGGAAGTATATAGAAGGTTTTAGAAAAAAGCAGTTTCCTAAGCCAAAGAAGAAGAAGAAGAAGAAGAAGAAGAAGAAGAAGAAGAAGAAGGTGGGACGGCAAGTGTTTTCTGTTGCAGCTTATCAGTATATTCGAGTTAGGAAAGAATTAAAGTTTGTTGTATTTCTAAGGTGGTGAAAATTCCAAAATTCTACTCGTTCGCTTGGTTCATTTTTCGTTTACGTTTTGCTTTTTATCCTATGCAGTATTTCTAATTTATTTATAAAACATAATATTACGTAGTTTTTACTGTATTGACTTGCAGAGTAATAAAGAAACGAGTGGAAAGAGAAAAAGAAAGAGACTCGGAAGATTCTGATCGGTATAGAAAGATCGAAAATGTCTGACAAAATGCAGACTGGTCAACCACAGCCCATCGTTAAGATAGGTCATTACACACTGGGCCAAACATTAGGCGTTGGTACCTTCGGCAAAGTAAAAAGTATGTAGAATCCGTAATAATTTAGGAATTTCTGATACTTGAAACTCAATGAAATGAATTTCTCCTAGTTGGAGAACATGTCCTTACAAAGCATAAAGTGGCTGTAAAAATATTAAATCGTCAAAAAATTAAGAGTCTGGATGTAGTCGGAAAAATTCGAAGAGAAATACAGAATCTAAAATTGTTCAGGCACCCACATATTATTAAATTGTAAGTAAACACTATTCTGTGTTGTCTCCTGGCCATGTGGTAAAGCTTTCTCTAATTACTGTACTCAGGTATCAAGTTATAAGCACACCCACAGATATATTCATGATAATGGAATATGTATCTGGTGGGGAACTGTTTGATTACATCGTTAAACATGGAAAACTAAAGGAGTACGAGGCACGGAGGTTCTTTCAACAAATTATATCTGGCGTGGATTATTGTCATAGACACATGATCGTTCATCGTGATTTAAAGCCAGAGAATCTTTTGTTAGATCACAATCTACATGTTAAGATAGCAGATTTTGGTATTTAGCTATAAAACAGCTTCTAATACTTTATATACTGGATGAATGATCCGGTGGTTACACAAGGTGCTCTTGATTCGCCCAATAGATAATGAAAAAAACGCGAAAATTTCGACTTTCGACTTTCGACAATGTATGTACCGTCTATATAGCCGATAGATCCGTTGACAAGACTTATTGGGATCAATGAGTGCCTTGTACGGTCGGCATCTAGAGCAATGTTATAGACTGAAAGGGGGAATTTTTAAAAACATGCAGGTTTGTCAAATATGATGATGGACGGCGAGTTTTTGCGTACGTCTTGCGGCTCCCCGAACTACGCAGCACCAGAAGTAATATCTGGTAAACTCTATGCTGGTCCGGAGGTCGATATATGGTCCTGTGGTGTAATACTGTACGCCCTCCTCTGTGGTACCTTGCCGTTTGACGATGAACACGTCCCAACACTCTTTCGCAAAATCAAGTGTAAGCGATAGTTGGCCGCGGAGACGTTTTCATGTACCGCTACAAACTTCTTTCCTACGGAATCCTTAAGCGATTGGATCTAACAGATATTCGACAATCATCTCACTGCTGGATTTTTTTCCAGCTGGCATATTTCCGATACCGGAATATTTGAATAAGAGTGTCGTTAGTCTTTTGTGCCACATGTTACAAGTTGACCCTATGAAGAGAGCGACCATCGAGGATATTAAGTACGTACAATCTCAAGCCCACATTTGACGACGACAACATTTCACGACTAACGTTTTCACGCTTTTTATTCCAGGAAACACGAATGGTTTCAAAAAGATTTGCCCTCCTATCTATTTCCGTCACCTGTCGAACAAGACTCCTCGGTAATCGACATCGATGCGGTGAATGAAGTGTGTGAAAAGTTTAATGTACAGGAAGCAGAAGTACATTCTGCATTACTAGCTGGAAATCCGCATGATCAGTTGGCGATCGCTTACCACTTGATTATCGATAACAAGAGAATCGCGGACGAAGCTGCTAAAGCGGAACTTAAAGATTTTTACGTGGCCTCAAGTCCACCACCTGTTGCCTTTAGTCCGAACGATGCTAGCAACAGCCCGTTAAGACCACACCCTGAGAGGATCGCACGTTAGTTTAATCGTTCGTTTTCCTCTTCTTGAAATGATTCTATCTCCATGAATATTTCTCTGGCACTTCTTTCCGTTCCATTCTGTTTACAGCACTGAGAGATCGACAAAGTTCTCAAGGAAGCACGTCATCCCAGATACAAGGCAGTCGGGGTACACCAATTAAAAGGGCCAAATGGCATTTGGGAATCCGTTCGCAATCCAAGCCTAATGACATAATGAACGAAGTCTATCGTGCCATGAAGGCTCTCAACTTTGTAAGATTACATCTCCATCTCTTTGTCCTTCTCTTTCTCCACTCTTCCTCTTCCTCTTCCTCTTCTACAGCCCCGCTAGTTTCGGATAATTTTTGGTGTCTTTCCAGGAGTGGAAAATTATAAACGCATACAGTGTTCGAGTGCGCCAGAAAAATAACCTGACAGACAGACATAGTAAAATGTCATTACAGCTCTATCAAGTGGATTACAAGAGTTATCTGCTCGACTTTAAGTCTTTGTCCAGCGAAGAGACGGAAGATATCGGTCGAGGTAACCGTAAAACGTCCAATTTCTTTCGTATTTTCAAACTTGTTCACTATTTCCATGCTTTTCATAATCTGATATACTCCAGATCCTACTCTTCCACCGCCTCAAGCTGCGGGTCATCATACAATGGAGTTTTTTGAGATGTGTGCCGCTCTTATCACACAATTGGCCCGATAAATTTACTACTGGCACATATTAACTTGTGCAAGTGCTATACCACTTTTCAGGAAGCAGTTGAATGAAAACTATCAATAAATTCCCAACAAGGAGAATCGAAAGCCATCGAACAATCCTGTTTTTCCGAAGATTTTAGCCCATAAAACGTTTACTCAAGAAACAATTGTGTGCGTAGACTTATAAAAATATGTATAGTAGTTGTATTCTCACAGAAGATCATTTTATCGACACCTTTGTTAAACTTATTTGGTATACATACAAAAGAAGTTTGGTCGGCGTGTCTTTTATAAGACCAAGAGTGGTGACGATTGAAAAATCTATCGAAAGATAAAATGCGCGATCAGAAGAAAGGGATATTTTGTAGAACGAGACGGGGACGCGAAAATAAACGATTTAACTGTATGGTACTTCTGACCATTTTTAACACAACGGTTTCGTTCCAACTAAAACGATAATAATATTGCTAATGGCACGTACCTTACTTCACGTGTTCTACATGCTTATATGCATAGATTGTTATTGGCTGCCCAGAGAACTGTACATATATCCGTAATCATGCATTATGCTTTCGCTCGAGTCTCCACACGGAAATATTCATCGATGCGAAATACTTCCGATCTCATCTGTCTCTTAATACTGCACGTGTTATTAGGAAAATTGTGAAGTTAATTCAGCCGTACTTAGAATACTGGGAAAATGTCGTACAACCTTCGAGCTTTCGTGGAAAAAGGGGCGAAAGCTATCTCGTGTGTTCTAATACAGATTATGGCTTTGTCCTTGAGGAGGAGAACCTGGCGGAGAACCTGGCGGAGAACCTGGCGGTGAACATTACGTGGCAACATTTTTTATCTTAATGACGAAAATTTGCGCGGCCATTGCAATTTATAAAAGAATATATAAATATTGGATCCGGTAATTTGTGCGTCATTACGATTTGAAGGCTATCAAGAAAAGAAAAGAAAAGAAAAAGGAAGAACAGGGAAGAATATATATTTCTTCGTTGGTGGCACGAACTATGGCCTCAGCAGCACAATATGTACCGATACAAGATTTCCTTCCAGAAGTGTATAAGAACGAAAACGTCCGTTTTCGAAAGAACTTCCGAAGAAAAACACGAACCTGGCGCGGCTATCATAGTCACCGTATGACTAGAAAAACATCTATACATTATTAATTACACTGCTGAAAATAAGTTCCACTGCCGGAACGGAATAATTCACTGATTAAATGAGCGTGTTAGGTCCCCAAAGACTTACCTCGATCCTTTGGTCAAGTAACTAGTGGCCTTAGAAAAACAAGTATTAACGCTCGATTACTTATCAGCATAATATAGATATCCGTTCAGTGAAACCACCTTCCTCAAGGATATTGCACAAAGCTTTCTCACTCAAGCTTTACCCAGGTAGAACACGTTTTCCGACATTTCTTTGGAACTGTAGCGAAATCAAATTCCTTGAAATCGAAGAATGTATAGTACCTCGCGGAAAACTAGGACCGAAAGAAGAAGTTTATACAACAGACACTCGGATGCGTGTACACATAAATATATATGTAAATCGCGAGCCATGTAAATCGATGTCGAACAACGGAGCAAGTTTCTACCTGGGCGGGAGATTTGCAGTAATCAATTTCGAGCAGGTCAGCCTCCATGTATCGGTACATAAAATAGCCGCTAATATAAATCGAATTGTATTAACCGCACGTCGTTCTTCACCGCCATCCGTGTTATATCTCTTGATTGTCCTCCCCAGTTTCGTTGTCTACGAATTCGACGTGTGTAAATGGAAAATGTCCGACTTTGCCATGCAATTCGCCCTCCCACTGGCCGTTTATATTAGTTTTTGTTACTTTAATTATATCCCCGACCTCGAGTTTTAACGCGGTTTTGTCATAAGCATTGGGTACTCGTGCTTGTTTCACTTTCGCGAAAGCTGGCAAAGTTCGTTGAATGTTTGATCTACGAGTAGTGCCTTGACCACTTTCTGGTTGAACCATTTGAGTGGAAGGAGCCTGAGTGGAGTTCGAGTTCGCGGATGAGCTTCCGCCACTTTCCGGCCGCGAACTGTTCTCCGCCACAGTGTGAATGTCGTCCTCGTACTTTTGCACATATGGGACTGGTACTGAGCCTGTTTGTCCAAGGTTGTTCCTAGCTGTCCACCATTGTTCTTCATCCTTGGATATTATCGTCAAAATTTCACCTGATAAAGATAATCTTCTATCATAAACAAGAACTCCTGGTACAACCTTAATACCTAACTCTTGTTCTATTTAAAATTAACTATATCTTGTCAATTGTATTTATAGGTAGATATACTCTAATGCATCAATCAAATTTAACAAACCTTTTCTGAAGGGTAAATCATCTGGGTCGTTGCCCTCAAAGTCATACTTTGCGATTACCCTCTGTGTCTTTTTAGGGGCAGGCCTGATCAATGGGGTAGTGTCCAAGTAATGCAATTTGTAAAAAGCCAAAAGGTTCGGAATATCAGGAAACATTTGGTCTCCGATCCGGTACCTTATTTGATCCCCTTGTTGTATTTTATTTATTATGTAATGGCTAACCTTACTGTCTTCTCGTACACATAACACAAAATCTCCGTGTATAGATGTGCTGTCACGTACTAAAAAGACACCCCCTTCCTTTTCACTCATCAGTAAATCTGAGGCATCCTGTCGTGACATTGCACCGAAGTACCAGCTAAGACGTGAAACACCGAACGATAATATAAAAGCAGATAACAACCTTTCGAATTTCTAGAGCCGAAATTATTTCTTCATTTTTTGATTTACCTGGATTTGTCATATTGATCGAATGTCGCAGCCATTGTTTACCGATCGCACGAGTCCGGTCTCTTCCGTTCCGCGAGTTTCTTTCTCGATGGATTATTTACTGATTTTTAGAGGAAAAGGATGCAGTGCATTAGAATTCTCTTGCTGGTCTGCATAGTCAAAAAGTGATCGCCGGTTCTTGGTCGATCGGCGAGTTGGGATCGTGCTCGTCCTACCACTCTGGAATCGGAAGGATCGTTTATCCCCTCGTAGAAAAAATTGCAAATATTTATATCTTGCTATTCTGATTTTCTCGAATCTCTCACTAGTCTGGTCGTTCAGATCTCGCAAAATCTCGCGCAGGAAGCTGCATATTCTTCAACGGCCGTAAACATTTTTCGAGGGAACCTGCCTTTACATTATCGCTCAGACTCTGATCATCGCCAGTCTCTCCACTCTTCCTTCGCACGGAAATTTTTCCAATTTAGCCAAGTATCAATAAACTCCACGAGAACAACTTTCCTAACCGAAGTACATATATACAGTATCTTGGAACTGCTATCTCACAAAAATGGTTGCCAGCATATTCTATTCTGCGAATATGCATACGTATGTATACTCGGCGCAGTCGGCAAGAGTGAACCCCTGGGGAATTCTCGAGAGGGGAAATTCACCCTCTCCCCACTTGTCACTTGCGATAGTTGGCAACACAAAATACTCAAAATACTAACTTCTAAA
The DNA here is from genome assembly GCA_910591585.2 of Nysson spinosus. Taxonomy (NCBI): domain Eukaryota; kingdom Metazoa; phylum Arthropoda; class Insecta; order Hymenoptera; family Crabronidae; genus Nysson; species Nysson spinosus. The sequence goes on from OU342840.1 coordinate 10,230,928, forward strand.
AATATATATTAATATCCAGCACGGAACATCCATATATATCGAAAATAATCTCAAGGGGTTGATTAAATAATCATAGTTGTGCCACTAAAATCACTGACAAGTATACCAACTTTTTATTAATTGCCAATAAATGGAGCTGCCAACTGTCGTGAAATGCGGCGGCGGCGGCGGCAGAGGCGGAGGCAGAGGCACAGACGAGCGCTTCACAGGTGTTATGATTCTACCGTTTTCAAAACCGTGTTTGTCTTTTGATTCAATGGCAAAAGAGAAGGCTGAAATATCTGGCTTTCTCAATGTAAAATATATTGGGAAGCATAAAACTCAAAGGATCGGCAAGAGAGCTTTGCCTCCGTGGAAGATTTGGGAAAGACATTGGTGTTCCGCTAAAAGATTGGGCCCAGGTTTGGGTGTGAAAATACAGTTTGATCATGGCATTAGTAACGCCGAGAATGAAAGACCCGATGAGAAAGACAATTCTCTCGAAATACCGAAAGACGCAGTGGTATTACGTACTCAATCCGGTAGTAAGCGGTTCGCATTCGGCATATTTTCTTCTAAAGAGAAAAAACCGCTGATTTATCTCGCGGGTAATTCGGAAGTTGAAACTCAACGATGGATAGCGAACATCAGGAATCTACTGAAACCCAGGAAGCAAGAATTTCTCCCAGGAATATACTGCATATCTTTAATCGATAATGCTCATTCTAAATCTTCAGGACTCACTGGTACTCACACATTCGATTAATCACAAGCAGAACAAAACAGTTGACAGACTGATAACAATGCTTCTGTTTCACAGGTTTATATGGAGATTTAATAGCCAATGTAGCAGGACTTTTTATCAAGGATCCTCATTCGGGACAAATAGTGACTACCTTTAAGTGGGACAAGCTTGATCACTTTCATCTAATAACAGTTGGTCGACCAGAAGATGTAAAATGCATTTGTGTATTTCATACGACCAAGCTATTTCATGGTGGTACAGGAGAACTTCATGTATTTTGTTTGGAAGCTGGTAAGTTATTGCAATATTTAGTGACACAGGGTCGTGGACCAAAGAACAGATTGACAACTGACCAGAGACCCATAAGTCTCAGTGAATGTGATCTTAAAATATTGTCTTGTGAAGAGCAATCACCAAGAAAGAGCCAAAAGCATTGGCGCGATAGAATAATGAATAGCCCTGTTGTTACAACTATTTCACCACACTATTTGCGATCGTATTCTCGTAGTAGAGCAATAGAGAATGTTTATCACACTGAACCAGCTGGTACCAGCAAAGACATTTGCAACTTTGACAACATAATTCCATCTGGTAGAATTTCCGATATATCCATCGCGTCTGGAATATACGAAGAAATAGCAGATACATACACTGATATGTCATATCAATCAACAAACGACAATCTAGGGGGTGCATCGCCTAAAAATGTTTTTGATTTTACGGCTACACCACCGCCACTACCACCGCGAAGGACTGGTGTTTCGGAATGTTCAACGGCTAGTAGGTTCGTACTGCCCACAAAAAAATTACTACCGAAAATTTCGACATTTTACTCCATCGTATCGATCCCGTGGTTCGCTTATGCATAGAAAAGTAAAAGAAGGCTGACAATTATTATTATACATCACGCCGATGTAGATTCAGTGTCAGTAAATCTATGTTTCCGCGTATTTTCCGTATATCAGGATCGATGCGACGGATTGTATACCACACGAACATTTAACAAAAATGAGTAAAATTTGTCATACAACAGTCTCGATTCCGCTGGCAATATAGCCTCCGTGAAGCTGCATGACGGGGCAATGCTTTCACCGACAATTCAGGAAGATATGGATACCAGTTATTATGTTCCGATGTCACCCCGATTGAAAGACATCGGCAACTTACAACGGCTAGATGCGGAGAATTCTGTACAAGAGAACGACTATGTAATAATGCGGTGAACGATGCAGAAAATCCCAAGTTGGAGCTCAGAAGACTGATTTTTATATAAACTATTAAAAAACATTCTATCTTTTCTACATTGTGCTTCTGTAATACGTGTGTTCTTCTAGTATATAGCAATTAAAGTATTTAGTATTTAGTATTTAGTCTCATCGTTTCATCGTTTCATCTATATACGCATCCGAACCAAAAATGTAATTAGCTTTATTTAAACTTGCAAACATCGGCGTAACCCTAAAAATTTATATTTACTGTGCGGATCTTACTTTTTCTTAATAGGCCGCGATGCATATACTTCCAAGTAATCCATGTATCAACCGATTAAACTTGGCTTTCTTTTAATCTAATGCAGTTAATTGATTTTTTGACCCTAATCCTTGGTTTGTAAAGACGTCGAACTCCGCCCGGCCTAAAATCGCTCGGCGTACATCCTCCAAAAGAATAATATTGGGATACCTGTGAATTAAAAAAGGAGAGACTTTACCAACTATTTTTGAGTAGAAAGCATGCCGTATACTTGCCCTGTATCGTTATGCCTTTGCCAAGCTTTTGCTAGAGACATCCTAACGAGTTCATCCACTAGGCACTCGACAGCCTGAAATGATTACAAATGATGTATTTGTATTATCGGGAAAAGTGGCGAATGGGCATGGAAAGAAAATACTCACGGACGATATCATTCGAGCAGCCAGGCAGCACACAACACCTGGCGCGACTTCTTCCGGAAGGAGATGAATGCCAATCTGCCTAGTAGTCTCACAAACGAAATTATGAAGTGGTACTAATTTCTCTTTGAGTTCGAGGATCTGAAGATCTGAGTTCCAACAGGGCTGAATCTTGCTGACACACTGTCCAGTACTGGTTATCGAAGACGGTAACGATGTGGGCAGATCAACGACGTCTACTTCCATTTCCGGTTCCAAGATACCCAAGTTCGCTGGTGTACCTTTTGAACGATTCGGATAAGTTTGTAACCACTTGTGAAAATCAATCGGTTCCGTGTATGTATACGGCACCGAGTTGCTCGACAAGTCCGAAATATTTTTAATTGAATTCCCCCTGGAATACTGAAAGATCGTTGATGAACAGAGGGGCACGTATCCATGGACCCGTGCCCAAATCATTATCTCTTTTACGCTCCAAAGATCTTCTTGTGGCAACGATTTTTTCCTTAACAAACAATATACCATTCTTGCTCGGTACCACTCAAGTGCTCTTCTCTTCGCAAGACAGTACTCGAAAAACTGTTCCTCGCTTCTACAAGAGTAAGGATGGAATTTTTGATAATCGGGATCGGTAGCGTTCTCGGTAACCATTGGTAATCTTACAATAATAAATTTTAATAGCCCACGCATATCGGCAATGCTGGCCGCTTCTATAGAACGGAATGTTTCTTCGTATAACTCGCGTTTGCTACACAGTTTATGTTTGTCTTTTCCTAAGGTAATTTTTGTCTTTGATCCCTGTTCCTCCATTCTCATCAAATCGTCATACGATTTCGCGGATGCATTACTTCCGAGAAAATCCACTTTGGAGTCAACTGTTGAGGAAGATGAGCTCGTGCTTGGGATCCTCTCGCAAATTTTTAACGCGGGTACATCGTAATTCGCGTTCAATAATATACTTGCAGAAGGATTTACGTTTAGGAATGCGAGCGGTTTCTGACGACGTTCACTCTCAGACTCTGTATTAGCTCCGACTTGCTTTTTAAGCAGACTTACTCCACGAGTTAGAGTTAACTTTACCAAGTTTTTTTCATCCGTTCGCGGATATGATATATCCACAGGAATTGTCTTATCGTTTTGTCTAACTAAAACACGTTTTCTCCCACCAGTGGAATCAAACAATGGGGGAATGGTGATCTTTAGAGGGCGAAGATTTGACGCTGAGGGGCTTATTTCGCGATTCCCATATGGACTCACATACGTTTCTCCGTGCATACTATTTCTTGCTTGGACTTGATCCTGGAAGCACAATGTGGAACCACAATAATCGTGATCGTGGTTTATATAGTACTGTACATTATTGACTTTCGCTTCTTGATTCTTTGAGTAATCGACGTTATCGCTCTTATCTTCAGAATCGCAATCCTCGTTTTCCTTCTTTATAACAACCTTATCGACCTCCTCCTTTTTAACGGTTTGAGATTCTCCCGTCTCGACACTGTCCATGGTAGGTGCTTGCGACGATAATGCTAATATCGGCGAATCAATCATCTCCTCCTCTTTTTCTTGTAGCTCATTTTTAATGGTTTGAGATTCTCTGGTCCCGACAGTCTGTATGATACGTGCTTGCGACGATGATGATAATACCGGCGAATCAATGATGCTCTTTTCCTGCGGCACGTGTATCGCCGTCTCATTCTCAAGGACCTCGTTTTCGTTGGCAACAGTATCGTCTTTGTCAGATTGTCTTACAGAGTTCAGAGTGTCTGTTGTACGCCAGGTACTCAAAGAACCTTCTGTGTAGACCCATATATCTACTAATGTTTCAGCACCTAGAGTTTGCAGACCCGTATATGTACGATCCAATTTTAAATGATGTATTACATCCATTGGCTTGTTCAGTGGACTTTTGAAATGAAGCTGCACTCTTAAGGGAAATTCACCCCAGCCACGTCTTGATAGACAAAACGGGGCAGTATTGACTTCCACAACATCGTTTGGCCTATAACTTGGATGTAGAAAAAATCTAACTTTACTAACAAAGTCATCTATATCTGGATTCTCTTTACTTCCACGAACGTACATCGTCCATTTGTGACTTGCTGCATCCTCTCTCCAATCAGGAGGAATCCACTTTGAAATATTCCCAATGATTATACGCTTCCTAACTTTGTTCCTGCTACCCCTAGAGGGAGTCTGAAATTCAGCAAATGATTCGCTCTTTGGTGGGACATAGCGTGGTAATTTACGAGGGGTAGAGAGTTCATCATTTTCCAAGCTTCTCTTTTGAGATTTTGCTGGTCCACAATCAAATGTATTAATTGATGCTGATGCTGATGCTGATGCAGATGATGTAGGAGAACGACATGGTGAAGCAGACGCTGATGTTGAAGGAGATGGTGAGTTTGAGCCACAGGATAAAGCAAAACTCCCATTCGAATGACCACTCGAGACTTCATAGTTCAGTGGTGCATTATTTAAACTTGAACCAAGCGAAACTGTGGCAGTTCTTGTCTTTGGTGATTTACCAATTAATCGCTTGATAGCTGGATGAATTTGTGTTTGCTTCTGTTCCCCAATCTGGGCAGTTGCTTGACATTGTTTACGATTATAAAAATCTGTGATAATCACATAACGCAGAAGATGTAAAGTTTTCAATGCACCATGCAGTCTCTCTTGTATTTCCAAAGCTTCCTTTTCCTTTGTGTTTATCTCCTGGGAGAATTCCTTTTCGACAATTCCTATTATCTTTCTCGCGGTGCTGCTTCGAGCTAAAAATAAATAGTACTTAATTGTTGAATTTATATATAGATCGTTCTAATTCTTTATAGAACACAGACACACACCATTTTCCTCGTAGATTCGACGTTGTCTATCGTCGTTTGCCACCGACGGTCCATAGTCGGGATCCTGATCACTAAACGTGTTCATTTATTAGGATATGCAGTCTTGTCGTGACAACTTGCGAATTCCACGTACCACTCTACTTTGTGACAAACAACAACATTAATATAAACGTAGTTGTAGCACTTGAGAAGACTCGCATCATATTTATTTAAAAGATCTATTCTCACATAAAGTAGGAATCGCATAAAAATGAATCAGTAACAAAATCTTCATTTCCCTCTCGCGGCAAAGAATCCGCGGTACTGAGAGCTCAGGAAACTTCAAATTTTTACCACACTGGTCACACAAAGATCTCTTAACTGCTGCCTGGGTCAAAAGAATACCTTGAAAAATGATTCAAGCAAATGACGACTGCCATTAACTGTCTGATCAAACGAACACTATTATTAAGAGTTAAGAAAGTAAGTAAATGTGCAATTAGAAATACATCATCAGGCGGTTGCTTTCGTAGATCAAATGCAATGCAAATAATTATCGATGCTTGAAATTTAATGTAACAAGCAGAAAAAGAAAGGGAGTAAGAAATATATTGAAAATTGTCTGCCCCCTACCGGAGTGGGAGCTAGGGTTCATATTATATGTATGATGTATGATATGTATATTACTGCTATATAAGTAAGTGTACGCTTACGCTGAGCGAATATATGTGTGTGTAAGTACATACGATGATGATTATTACATACATGAGATTCGTTTCTTGAAATTGGCAGGGCAGACCGATGTACATTGGATTGTCCAGTCTTAAAAGAACTTTCAAATCTTTCTGCAAATAAGCCCTCGAAAAAAATAATATGCTCGAAGGATTGGACGTATGGAACGCATCGATGTCCTGACCATTTGAGTTTGCTTTTTAACATGATAGCCCCCCTTTTAAGAGACGATCACCGACACTAGATTTCCGCTCACTTTTCCATTCGTTCTTCCATTAATTATCGCACTTCCAGCAATATGGATTTTGGAAAATTATTAAGTGTGGCGCAGAAAAATGAGACCAATACAAAACAGGTTGGTGAATGTGCACTTTAAACGTTTAATACTTGAGAATCGCTTTATTACGACAAATTCTCTTTCTACTTCAGCCCGCTGCATGTTACCAAACCAAATTTGCTCCACCAAAGAAACAGAACAAACACACCAAAACACTCTCGGACAATATAAAAAAGTTTCTTGCCCGTAAAGAGGAGGAAGAACGGAAAAAAGCACAGGAGGAGAAAAAAAAGAGAGAGGTACGGATTGCACTGAGATTAGAAACAGCATGCCTAATATTGACTATTCTTTTGCAACTCACTTTTTTTTACTGTCTTTCAGAATCTTTTAGCCTTACGAGATCACAAAGCACAAAGTCGGATAAATAAACATTTAAAAGTATGTAAGGCAGCAAACAAGTCTGTTCTGGCAGATGCAATTGATAATGAAAACACAGCTGTAACCATAGCAGGTATCATCACCAATCTACATCCTAACTCTACATTCTACTTGTCTAATGTACAAGTTCTCTCATTATATCATTACTCAGGTGTCTTTACCTGACTTACCTGAGTTACCTGAGTTACCTGAGTTACCTGACTAAAATCATCCATATTAACTCCATTTTATAGGTTCATAGAAAAACAAAGTAAAGTAATAATTACAAGAGTAACACTGTGGGTTGGAGTGTGTTAAATTGTCCCTCATTTTATTTCAAATCTGTTGTTCTTTAATTCACGGATGATTATTCCATCAGGGTCGTTGTCTCCACTCATGCATCGATCAATGCAATCTTCTGTCCGCGTTTGAACCTTATCTAAGCCAGTTCCCCTTTCGAGGTTGTGATCATGTTTAGGTTTCTGATTTAGGGGGAATAAAATTCAAAGTGTAGAAAATTGCTCAGATTAGTTTCTATTCATCGGTCTTGTATCATAACGGGCAGTGTTTTTGCCCGCAGGTCATTATATGTGCAAGCGTCGCTATGTCCTGCCCTATCCAAGATGTTTTGTGGGTTAACACAGTGGACGATTCCGAAGGATTATTTAAGGTCAGACATCATTTTAGCTTAGTCGATAGATTACACGATGATTAAAGTCATTTATCGACCTTTCGTGAAGATGTGAAAATTTGATATACATTTCTCTTTTACCGTTTTTTGTTTGCATCTCTGATGAACATTAATCGACTACTGTACTCCATTCGTATCGAAGTATCGAGCGGTTTTATTTACTTTAACGTGAAATATTTGAGATAGTTACACGTTCACCGACCGATAGTTGGTTCCAGAGTAGTCGTCTTTGTATTGTCATCGTTGTCGTCTTTGGTGTCGTCGTCATCGTCGCCGTCATCGTCGCCGTCATCGTCGCCGTCATTATGAGATCATCACCCTTGTCCTACTCTGTCCAATGTTCTTCCAGGTTTACTAATTTGTACTACCTAACTGATAAATCCTTATTTAAACGTGGAAATTCAGTTTCTATATACACTGCAGGGCATAACGTTTTGTTGGTTTGCGGAGAAATGTTGTAAGAAAGCAAGCAAAAATGAACAGAAGCAAATAGCAGGATGACAAAATGAATCTGTTCTGTTCGATTGCAATATAAGCTTATGTTTTTATTTGGTTCCAGGTCCTTCTCAGCCAGATGAGGACGATTATGGATATGTATCTCAGGAAGCTTCGGCATTTTATAATCAGTTGATGGACAAATATAACAATGCACCTGCACAGAAACCGATTTTCTCGCACAGTGGTAAAAAGACTATAAAGGATATCGCCTCTACCAAGGTACAAAGGCATTATGCACAAAAGATTTTGTCGACTCCATTAAAAATGTCTCCTTCCAGGATAGGGTGAGACAGGCACTGAAGCAGCAAGAAGAAGAGGAAGCACTAGGACATCGCCGGAAACGCAAATCCAGCTCATTAAACTCTAAAGATTCGGCGGATCCGAAGGAGACCACACTGGAAAATGATGTTAGCAACGACAAGAATGGCAAAGACCGGGAAAAAACCGACAAAGCTGACAAAGCCGACAAAGTAAAAGTAAAGAGAAAGCCGCTACCACCGCCGATCGACTTCAGTGAATTGCTCAAGATCGCTGAGAAGAAGCAGCATGAACCGATTTTAGTAGAAGTAAAACCTAAGATTGAAGAGCCTGGTAGGCTGATGACGAAGAGGCAGATGAAAGAATACGCCAAAGAGAAAGAATGGCGGGAAAGAAAGGAACAACGCGAGAAGGCTGGCTTGAAAACTGCTAGTTCTTCTTCATGCCCGTCGTCGAGTAAGACCTCGAGCACTGGTTCCACAGATAAATCCAACAGACCACAAATAGGTCGAATTCCAAAAACCTCGGAAAGGGAGGTTAACGTGGAGCCGTCCAAGACAACCTCGAGTTCAGGGATGAGTACATCGACCGCTAATTCCACCATAGGAAAATCACACAGTGAAAAGTCAGTTCCGCGTAAATCGAACATTCCAAAGCCCTCGGAACGCGATGCAATACTGGAAGAGCGTAAAAAGTTGGAGAACGAAAAGAGGAAATTGCAAGAAATGCGACAGGCTATCGAGGAAGAAAAGAAGAAGCTAGAATTGTGTAAAAGCAAGCAAGCTGGAACAAAGTCTTTGGAGAAAATTGCAGATAAGGGTATACTGAGATCGAAACTTCTGGAGAAGCAATTACCCTCGAAGGAAACGAAGCAGAAACGAGATCAACCAACGAGCATAGGTGCTAATGCAAAGCTGCAACAGAATAATCATCAATCTGCCAATTCTCGTGTACCTCCTCGACCCTACCCACCGGCCCTGTCAAATGGGAAACCAAAACAATTTCCTCCTGCTGATATGAAACAGTTCAAAATGAAGAATAAGCAGCTGCATCCCAAAGACTTGAAGCAACTGTCGCATGTTAACAAACGCAAGTACACTTATACTATTAAACAAAGCAATCGCGTATTATTCAACGTCGAATTCAACGTCGAATTCTACGTAGAACTCATGTAAGTGGCACTTGTAAGAGCATACAATTTCTATGTAGGTCGCATACACGATCGAGATGAGGAAGCAGACTATGATTCGGAGCTTGAAGACTTCATTGATGACGGTCCCGAAGAAGAGTCGGAAGACTATAGCAAGTACATAAGTGAAATATTTGGTTATGATAAAAGTAAATACAGGAACGTGGATGAGGACGATACCGCCATGGAAAGCAGTTTCGCACAGCAACTCAAGGAGGAATATGTATCTACGAAAATAGGTAAAATCTAATTAATTATAGAATCTGACAAAGAAGACACGACCAGCTTCTAATTTGATCCTTTGAAATGATTCATTCTCAGGCATTATGGAGGACTTGGAAGATATACGAATGGAGGCCATGGAGAAAAAACGGAAAGCCCTTATAAGAAAAAAAATGAAAAAGTGATTGAAACGTAAATATAATTTGCAAGAGATTTTTATGAGAAACTATTTAATAAATAACACGCTTGTATTATGTAAAAGCATTACTGTTCTTACTATTCTTACTATTCTTACTATTCTTACTATTCGAGTGCTCTTGTACGTTTAAAGACAAATCTCGTTGATCTACCTTCCCCAAAGGTGAAGTAGCGATCTCGAAGTTCACCGACGGAAGTCGGAACATTATTATGTTTAAATAACAAACGGTTGTAAATTACCAGGAGTATACCGAAGACGGAAGCGGTAAGAAACTCGGCACGATAACGTGTCGGGAAAGTTCCATGGCTCACCGTGGGTTCGAACTCTACGTTCCGCGTTACGCGACACATTAGCCTCTTATTACTCGGACGTTTAAGTTTCGTTAAGCGAAACTGACAGAACTGCTTCCTCGTTTGAACGTGTTTAATGAGCACGTCCTTGCCAATATTTCTAGTAGAATATTTCTAACATCAGGGAGCACAACAAGCTCCTTATAAGAAGGTCTGTTCATCCTTTCGAAAGACAGAACGCTTCCGTTCATCGTCCTGCAGAAGCAAGCGATCCCAAGATCCCTTGATCCCAAGGGAATTACGTACATCTACGTAAGTAGGATGCGCTCTTACAGCGCGTTATCTTTAATCATGTTCTCCCCTCTTCGGTGATCACTGACTTTCACAGTGGTAGACTGCATTCGAGGCTAAACTTGACAACTCGTTTAAGAGGGGCAAGTAAGAACTAATTAAAGAGCTATAGGAGCTATAGGAGCGATAGGAGATACACGTTCGATAAGAGAATTGTCAGACCGCGGAATATGTAGACGCTGTACCAGTCGCATAATCAGAGAGCAAGATAACGGGAATGTTAAGGAGAAGCAGAGACCAGTGGAGACCAGGGAGTCGGGAGTCGGGAGTTTCGTGATTCTGAATTACGGCATTTCGTTAGTAGATATCAAGGGGGGTAGTCAAAGCATATTCGAATCGGCGGCAGCTTCACCATCCGCGGGTGCGCGTTATAAGAATATTTCGAAGATCGAAGATTGTTACGCACGGAGATCGATTTGCGAAGGATCGCGTCCCAAGGGTATTATAAAGGGCAAACTGAGCGATATGGAGGATAATGCTGAATTGATCGGCGAATCTTCCTCGCTTCAGAAAAGTACTAACGTCGAGAAGAAGTTAGATAGAGAAAAGATCGTCAAGCGGCAGAAAGCATAGGGCAGTTTAGAATCGATGGCCTTTGCGCGCGGATAGGGCGTACGACCTGTTCAACGTGATCCAGTCAAGGGGTAATTTTCCAAATCTCCCACCCCCCATCTCTCTCTCCCCCCTTTACGTACAGGGCAAATACGAGATGGATCGAGTCAGGGAGGCTGAAAATACATAAAAGAATCAACAGGATAATAACAGTACTAAAATGGGTGCTTTACGAAGAGTTGAAGGGGCTGATGGCACAAGTCGCGGACGTCGCGGACGTCGCGGACGTCGCGGACGTCGTGGACGTCGCGGACACCGCGGACGCCGTATATCGAATTTCCCCGTCATATTTCCGTGAAAAGTTCTCGTCGCGTATACGTGACAAATACGTGATTCTCCACTTCTACACATTTCCACAAAGAAAAGTTCTGTCGAAGCAACCCGTACTATCTTCGCAGGCGTGAGTCACTCATCGTAACGATAGTGCAATTAATATATTGTAAGAGTCGCGGTGGGCATCATCGGTATCGCCGCGAGTGCGAGTTTTTCCACCTACATCTCTATTTATAAGACCTCCTTGCACCGAAACTGCAAGACCAATTTACCGAGCAACGAGATTTCCATAAAAGACAGCTAAAAATAGATTTGTGCTTGTTAGCGGCGTTCGTCGGTCCACGTACTATCATCGTAATTGGTAACGATAACTCGCGACCGAAGAAATAATGAAGAGAAGAGAAGAGAAGAGAAGAGAAGAGAAGGAACGAGACGCAAGGGGACTATTTTCTTCTTTTCTTCTTTTCTCATTGCTCGATATGCCTCGCATTGGTAAACTACAAATAGAAAGATGCCCCCAGTTTTTCGTAAAAATTGATAACGACCATAGTATAGGCTGTTCCCTACGAAAAAAAATCTTTTCAATTTGGTTACAGATGTTCGCCTACTCAACGTACGCGGTGATAAGTTCAATGCTCATCGCAATGATAATCCTCACATCGGAAGGGGAAACCGCGAGTTCCGACGATGGCTATCAATACATGCAAAAACGGCAGGCGGTCAGCGATGTCCGCAAATACTGTGGAAGAAGTTTGTCGAGTACATTACAAATCATTTGCGACGGTGTCTACAACTCTCGTTTTAAGAAGAGTAATCGGGGTCAGTAGGAGAGGGCTGCTCGGGGCCCGAGTTCGCGAAAGAAACTCTCTCACAACTCTCTACACAACTAACACGGCTATCGCGCGATTTTCCTTCCAGCAGATGCCAGAGCAGAGGAAGAGGATGAGTACGCGTTTAGCCATGATCTATACCCCTACAAGTCCAGCGAGAACGCAAGAAGGATGCTAAGATTTCGCAGAGATTCGCGCGGAATTTATGAGGAATGCTGCGTAAAATCCTGCTCGAGGGATGAGCTTCGCTCTTATTGCGGCGCGCGTTAAATCTTTTTCCATCCGCCAGAGATTTACATGTATTCTACCAATTCCGACGAACGCGGTAGATTCCTATTTTCAAAGAACAGGAGTATCAAGTCAAGATGTAATCAAGTCAAGATCTACCAAGAAAAACGCTAAGCTGAGCAATGTATCGTGCACGAGATGTAATGAAGAAAGAGGGAGGGGGTGTTGGCTGTTGGGAGTTGGAGTTGGAGTTGGAGTTGGAGGGAGGGAAAAGAAGAGATGGAGGGATAAAGAAAGAAATATGTACTTACGCTTTTGAGTAAAACGTAATGCATAAGAATCCAGTCGAAGGAATTGAAAGGCAGGCGGAGTGAGCGGTATATCGTCCCTTGATTAAAGAGAAATTGGGTATTTCCCCGATCTCCGATTTCTCTTGCAGAAGAGCCGCTGGAAACTGTCGTGAAAATAAATGTACTTCTTTCAATATGTCCCGATCCTCAAATCTATCTATGTAACTGCACTAACTTTTCAATCATCGAGTCTTTATTTATTTATTTGTGTACCGGCTGTCGGCCATTGTTACGGCCAATTTACGTCGCTATCCGATCGCAAGATAAATAAACTGCGGGAGAAAATAATGAGGCAAATTAGCGTAATCGGTTTTTCCGAATTGAGCTTTGCTACCTACGTATTTTGACTTATTCGGCTGCGCCGGGCCTTTTCTGGATTACCACGAGTACATGACAGGCTTTCGTTCACTCGGTGCATTTCCGTTGAATTTTTCGAATTCGCTTGAATGGCGTACAACAGAAACGCAACTCCTGAAAGCCGAAGAAATAGCTAAAGAGATATATACAGTTTAAAGCGGAAAACTATCCTGAATATTCCCACGCAAACCACTAAGTACGAGCAGCGACGGCTCTCCGTCAATTATGGAAACGGAAGAGATTTATAACCTAACGATCGCACCGCCGATCTCATCACCCTTTGCAGTCGAGTGGTCTCAAGATAATCATATATCGGTTCTTACGGAACGAGGCATTCATGTATTCGTAAGTATTGCATTTTTGGCATTAAGTTCAACGATTTTTAAACCATTTTTAAGAAATGGAAATCCCCCTTCCTCTTCTTCCATCACACCGCCGTAAGCGCGAGAGCGCATGTGTGCGGTTCGAAATTGAAGGAAGTTCTTAGGATTGTTAGAGGTCTTCCGGTCTGCGAACTCGTTCAAATTCAAACGTTGCGTTAAATTTGGAGTATCCATAATACACGGATATGTAAGCTGTTTTTCTTTTTTCCTTTTTTCCTTTTTTCTAGGAATTAATTCCTTCACCCACCTCTTCTCAACCGGTGATTAAGTTTGCTCGCACATTTATCTATTCGCCTTTACTCACACCTGTGGATGTACTCCCTACCTATGAGGAATCGAGTATTTGGCAGACAAAGCGCGAAGAATTCTACTCGCTGTTACTACAAGAAAGTTTAACGCCAAAGGTAGTCGACCTTGTTGAAATGACACCAAAAATTGTCGGTGCAGCCTGGTCACCACAGAATTTAGCACGTCCGAACAAATGTCTACTCGCGATACTGACTTCTGCAGGACTTCCTATGATTCTTTTTAAAATGAATATGGATTGGTATCCCGTTTACGATTTCTTGCAATTACGCGATACGACGAGACGGCTGGAGCTATGTTCGAAATCGCAAATTAACGATAAGAATCGTACAGATTTCCATAAGATAAGGGATCATGGTATCACATTACATGCTTCCGCCTTTACGTGGAGCATGTATTTCGATGGTTACGCTTACCTGATCGTTGCTTATCGCGACGGAGACTTAGTGGCTTATAAAATTCCGAAAATAGAGAATCACAACAATATTCCACAACCGCAAATGATAGCTATGGTAAATCTACGGTACGATAACGAACCCGTTAAAGTCAGCAGCCTACTTTGGATCACGGGCGAAAACGGGAAAAGGCATCGTGTGGTTGTCGGTCACTGGGATGGTCGCATTTCCAGTTTGGAATTTGACGAGCAGGGCGGAACTTTTGAAATCAAAAGTTTCTATTATTCGGATTGCGATCGCATTCCAGTAAGTTCTCTGAAAATTCTCAGAATTCTTGAAGACACAGACACGAAAATTTTGGCATCAAAAGGACCGTTCCTCTTTCTAATACGCTTTACCTCAGGTGGAGTACTTAAAGACGTACGGCATATTCAAACAGAAGGATATAGTATTTCAGGTGAACTAGGCGATCGACTTTCTTCGCGATTCGCAACGGTCGCTAAGTACATTAAGAAAAAATCGACTTGATTCTTATGTTTTAGGAACATGCGATGTTGGAAACGGGTTGACGCTTGTCACCAGCGAAGACGGTATTGTCGTCGCTGTGAATTGTAAGGATGACAAATTTTCGGTGGTTGAGACAAAGCATTCCTTTCCGCGTACACGTGTTCGATATATGGGTATTGCACATTCGCCAAGCTACGCGATTTTCATTCTCTTGACCAACCCAAATAGTATATATGACCATCTAGTAACAAAGGAGCCAGGAAAAATGTATTTATTTAGTTTAAAAGATGACCACTATGATCTATGGGATTCGTTGCACAAAAACTCACCGGAACGATTTGAAGGGACATGGGATTATATGGAAGTAATAAGAATTCGTGCATTGAGATCCCCAGATCCACGGCTTGTCTTGCCACAAATGCCAGAACAGCTTAACTTAGAAGGCTCATCGCTTCGTGAGCTTAGGACAATTATGTGGTTAACTATCATACAGGAAGTCTGTGAAAGTAAGAAACCTAGTTTTGGGGTAGGAAACAGTGGTATAGGTAGTGGTATTGCAAACTGCCATAGAGAGATGTCTGATGTGCAATCGCATATATTCTTGCAAACTGCTTGCAATTATCTTGAACTTCTCACACAAAAGCCTTTACCTCTTTCTAAAGAAGAAGAACTCTCTGTGAATTCCTTGAGAATGTACCTGGAGGTTTATCTAGCTGGTGAAGAGGGCAATGAAACTACCATAGTTTCTAAGATTTTCAAGCGAGCGAGTGCAGTTTTGAGTGAAACAGCCCGTTTAGTTACAAAGAGAATAGAACATTGCAACTTGTGCGGAGAAACAATAAACGATTTACCCTGGAATGTGAACAAGTGCACAGAAGGTCACTTACTGCCTAGATGCGCGATAACCCTCTTGCAAATCACGACAGCCGATTATACCTTTTGCCCGATATGTGATCAGATCTTTCACTCGTGTTTGGAGAAAGTTTACGACGTAACCAGATGTCCATTCTGCGATGTACCTGCTATTAAAGATACTCGCATCCTGGACGATGTAGTGCCGAATATCGGAAAAAGTCTGTCGAGGCCGCCCAGTCACTCGACGACTGTGGCAAATCCATCAAAAAAGAAAAATCAAGCAGAAACACAGCGTGTGGATTGTAACAACGATTAAATTATGACGATGTATGACATTCCATTGTCTCTAACCCTAGGAATTATTTTCATACTTAAGTAGTTTAACCCAACATCATACGTGAAACAACCTCCTTCAACGAAATTAACATATGTGAAGTTTACCGCAAAATTATGTTACTACGAAAGTGAAAGAGGAAACCTGATAGATACATAGTGGTCCTATGAACACTCGTAGACTTCCATTTTAGGCTAGGATCTTCTACCAAGAAATGCATGGCGCCACGAAGTTTATTCAAACCAAACGAGAATATTATTATACCATGTCATCTCTATTGAATGTAATTGTTCTTGTACTCACATAAATTCAAATAAACGTTATCTTTAATGAAAGTCTACTTAGCACGCAATCGTTCATTTCCCATGAAGTTTTAACGTAGGACAAGTCTTCGAAGTAGGGTCTACTGTAAACAACACGGGGATTTTTTTCCTAATTGTGGTACCCGGGTTAACCAGACTCGTCATGTGACCATCATCTATTTTTGCTAACATCAGTGGTATCATCTTGAGCTGTTGTGGCAAAACAATAACAAACCCCGTGTTGTATTGCATCAAGTGAATTTGCGTAATCGCGCGAGAATTGATTCGTTCTTCCACAAATAGGCAGACTCATTTAGTGTTTGCTTATAATATTTTTGAAAAAAATGTCTGCATAACACGCTCCTCGAATAATAAGGAGTGAGAGAGGAAGTGAGAAAGAGTGAGGTGCGTGTGTGGTGTGAGCGAAGGAGGGAGTGAGAACAATATTGTCCGTATCGTACGTATCGTACGTAGCGTGGAAGCCCGGGGGGAAGCAGCGGGAGGAATTCTATGAGCAACGGAGATAGATTAAGAGGGTGAGGGAAGAAAGAGAGAAGAGTGGGAGGGAAAGATAAATAGATAGGGGATCCTAACTCTGTAGGTGACGATAATGGTCATGACGATACGATGACGATGCTGATGATGATGTCCTGGTCGTCATTGTTGACCAAGGAAAACGTCTGATGAGATTGCGTGGGTGGAAAGACGGAGAGCACTATGTGAACCAGTCACACGGGATATTGCTGTCGGCTTTACAGCCCAAAATATTGCATCGCATCGCATATCATCAAGACAGCAATCGACAATAGCACGTTTCTTCGTCGAACGTAAATCAAGCTATTTATTTACGCGAGGTCAACGTTTTCTTAAAAAACACTCCAATGCTCTTTTAGCTTGAAAATCTGCATGTTGCCCGATGTTGCCAATATCGCTGTCACCAGCACGCCGTGTACTTTATTTCTAAAAGACAGCATTCTATTAGAGTATACAGTGACTTATCAACCCCCAGTACTGCATACAAAGTACATGTGTGACACCTGGCAGTAGTCAGCCATACAAGATACATGGGAGAGTCAGGATATAGAGACTTCCTCTTAGAAGGCAGATCGATCATGATGGATGGCATTGTGAAGCAAGAACCGAGTCAAGAGATGGGTGCATCTTCGGCCTCTGTACCAATCCCAGGTGGACACAGAGGGGCCAGAGGTGTATACGATCAGTTTTCACCTTCTCCCTTGGCACTCCCCTCAATCTGGCCCACCAAGCAGGGGCACACGGAATCTCCGTTTAAGATGGATCCAGAACAACTAGGAATTTCCTTCAAGATGGACGACGACGACGACGACGACATATTCCAAGTCGACAAAGCAGATCTAATACAAGGGCCGACGCTAGCGGAATTAAACGCTAATGATGAGACGCTCCTCGGTGATTTAAATTTCGACGATCTTCTTCTGCCAGAAGAACGAATTCAACCTTTAAAGGTTGACACAAATGTGCCTCCTTTGATTGGCCCATTGTGTTTTGACGGCACTACTGGTTTTGCTCCAAGCAGCTTTCCCCAGTCTGGGCCAGTGTATCGTGCCTGTCCTACGTACATGAATGCTCATTGTTTCAATACCACCAGGACCACAAACATCGTTGATACTCCCGAAGCCATCAGTCCAAATGCTTTCCCAAGTCCAGGGACAAGTAACGTCGCTGGTACGTAATGAAGTTTTTCTCTCTTGAAACCGTACATCTACGATCTTCGAATTAAATTCTGGTCTGGTTTCTTCAATGGCTCGTATTTCCCTTATCACAGGTAGCTCGACTGCCAGCTCTTCTCGCACGTCCCCGCATCCGTTGACGAGACCTAATGGGCCAGCAAATCTGCATGATCTTTTAATGAGACGATGCGAAAA
The DNA here is from genome assembly GCA_910591585.2 of Nysson spinosus. NCBI lineage: Eukaryota > Metazoa > Arthropoda > Insecta > Hymenoptera > Crabronidae > Nysson > Nysson spinosus. The sequence continues at coordinate 10,249,126 of OU342840.1, forward strand.
TTCGTTCGATGGCACGATAGGAAATCAAACGGAAGGTGGGTCCATGATAGGATCGGTGATCGGTAACAAAGCGAAAATTTCAAGGCTATCCATGTCGGCCCCAACTCAATCAATGGGGCTGGAACAAATTTGGGCACGAAGGGAACCACGTCCTCACTTGCTAAGTACTGGCAGCCTCGGCTTAGTCGAGGCAGGTTCAACCAGTAGCCTTAGTACTGGAGGAGCACTCAGTCCCGACCCGCTGTATCACTTGGATCCTCTGAGTCACGACGAGGGCTACGAAGACAGTGATGAGGACAGCGATCATTACGACGACTATAGTAGCGATAATGGTACCCGGATTCTTTTTTACAGTGCGTTTCTATCCCAAGTTTCAAGTTATTCTGGAATATAGACCAGAATATCTCTTATAACGAGGATACAAATCACGAACGAGTATATATGTACGTGAATACCTCTGCGTCCAATGAAAATAATAACTATATTCCTTTAGATACCGGCGGCAGCGACGGGGAAGATCAAAGTAGCGGTAGAGTTGGCGGTGGTAATGTGGAATCGGTACGGGACAATACCAGGCAGTCTAAAAAAGAACGATATTTTTGGCAATACAACGTGCAAGCAAAGGGCCCGAAGGGTCAAAGATTGGTTGCAAGAGCTCGACTCGAGGATCCGCATGTGTTAAACGAAGCGACCGATCCAGTCTTCAGTCCACATTGCGCACTCCGTGGTATTAAACACAGCGGAAAAGCAAGGAAAGGAGATGGTAACGACCTTACCCCAAATCCCCGTAAATTGTATAGTATCGGCCGGGAATTGGACAAACTGTCTCGCATCATCAACGACATGACGCCCGTTTCGGAATTGCCGTTCCCAGCAAGACCAAAAACACGCAAGGAGAAAAACAAGCTAGCCTCACGAGCTTGCCGTTTGAAGAAGAAGGCACAGCACGAAGCAAATAAGATCAAACTGCATGGCCTTGAACAAGAACACAGTTCAGTATATAGGAGAGCGGGTGCACCCCTATTTTTTTTGACAGTTCCTAGACCTACCTCTGATATAAAATGATGTATTCATTTTCAGGACGGCTAATACAGGGCATATCCCAGGCGAAGCAAACGCTCGCTGCCAAGCTGACCGAACCAAACCCAGAAAATCAGGAAGAGCTCACGCGGCAGATGGAGAAGTACTGTAAATTGGCAACAAGTTGGTATCTTTTCAACGTGTTGATCATTCTATCGTATAATTGTATACCATTGGTATACTGGTATTATCTTACAGTAACGCACACGTTTTGTTTTCTTTGTCAGAAGTACGCATCGCCAATCACTCGACGGAGTTTGTGAATAAAGTACTGGAAAAAGTTCGAGCGGGTGTTCCCGATGGCGGTATCGATGAATTTTAATCGTTGGCACGTGTGCAAAATCCAATGGAAGTAATAATGTTTTTCAAAAACAGGAAATGTCACATAATCGTGCATGGACAATTATCCACAGTTCTCTCTGATGTGACATTTGACTTTATTTATTTACGCCATTGGTTAATAAAGGAGCCGCACAAAACAAGAAAGGAGCTTGGCCATCAGTGGGATAACGAAGATCTTTATTCAATGCACCTCTACTCCGTTTTTTTTACTATCCAACGTGTGTACAGTTAAATCTCACGTTCGACTACCGACGGTAACCATATTGAAAAACTTGGCGGAATTGATGAATTTCACAATCCGTGATCGCAATTGTTGACACGAATTTAAGGCCACTAGAAATTTCGACGTAATACTCATACCTGATTTTTGTAATTTTCCATGATCGTGTCGCTCGTATATAAGGTATATTATCTATTGGTTCGTCAAAAAAATGATGACTAAAAAGTGGTGATGGTGCTGGTGCTGGTGATTGTGCTGGTGATTGTGACGATGGTGACAGTGGTGGTAGTTTTGAGAAAAGCATCCGATAATTATAATGCTGATATTAAAGAAGCAATCTTAATACAGCGCCTTAAAACTTTTGGTGTGATCGGACTTGTAGATTTCACGCGATTCGCACGATTCGCACGATTCGCACGATTCGCACAGTTGGAACACGTAATTCCACTTTAACATCTCAGAGGCGATAAGCTATTTTCATAACTTGTGTATGAAAAAAGCCAAGGCTACCTAACATCAAGAAATACGATTATTATTTTAAAAGATATCCAACGAAAGCTCTCCAGTGGTGGTGTACGGTAACGGTATAACTGCCCGGAACCGCGCCGAGAATTGATTTTATAAAAAAAACCATAGGTTCATCTACCTCAGTTCGAAATGTTCTTGTCTCTAGGTAACGTTTAAATAACATATGCGATATTTATTAGACCTACGTTTAAGTCCCGATAATATTGGTGAGCGTTGCGTGTGCACGCAGAATGCTGCTTTGGAAATTTGTATGCTTCACGACGAACACGTATATTATTAACCGTAATTATATTGCATAGGCGCATGATACTTGTAATATTTGGTAATATAGTTCCACGGATTATTAATGGCAACGTGGATGGATCGCTGAAGGACAATATATTGGGTGGTTAATCATCCTCTAAGCGAGGCGGTCCATTTACGATCTGCAGAAACGATGCGAAGCGCAGCGAAGCCAGTTGAAAAGAATAATCGATGTGTATATTTTTGAAATATATTTTATAAAAGATCCTATCCGTACAGCATATAAAACAATACTCTGTATTTATTTTATATTCACACATTAGCTCTATACGGCTGTATCAACACGCAATTATTCGCATTATTCGCATTATTCGCATTATTCGCATTATTCGCATTATACGTGTAATATGTTTGGAACAGCCGGCGAACATAGCGCGTCAATTACTATAAGAATGTAGCGTTTTTCGTTCGCCCATTACGTACCATTACGTACCATTCCGATGGGTTAAACAAACATTCTCACTCGTCAGAGGTGGATCTGTCTCCTTCGGCAAGATTAGCATCGCCTCTTCGCGACTCTACTTGGTTGCTCGGTCCTTCCTCAAAAACTTCCTGATCATTTGCCGCGTTATTCCCAAGCCAATTACCAGACGTATCCGACATTCTTTTGTCCGTGGTTCTATCGGTTTTCGTTGTATGGCCCGAATTCGATGAAAGTTTTCCAACTTTCTCTGGGCTTTTTAACTGAATTATAGGATTATTCGTCAAATCCGGCATATCCGGCATATTGCTCTTCTTATGATCTACATGATTGTGTACTAGCCCATGATTTGAGAAGACCGAATCGGCTTTGCTTAATAATGGTCCACCTACGTCGTTGCTCGTAGGAGTATTCGCGGTAAAAGAATTTCCCTCTTTCGCGGCGGGTTGTTCCCAAAACGAATCGTCAAACTGCTCGGTATCACGTTGTTCGGGTGGTAGTCGATTTATACGAGCCTTAACGATAGCCAAGTGCCTGTGTACGTAGTCTTGTTGTGGAGCCAAAGCTGCAGCCCTCTCCAGACATTGGGCAGCCAGACCCAACTTACCTCGTTCCACCATAACCACGCAAAGATTGTGCAATCCTTGGATGTTTGTTGGGTCTAGTTGAAGTATCCTCCGGTAGCACTACAATGATATGTCGATAGATCCTTTGATAGATTATTCACATTCACACATACATACACATTCACGTAAATGATATGTTATCTGTGCGAACGTCCTTACATTTTCTGCGGCGTCTAAATCTTTAATATTATTTATGTAGATATCACCCAAGAGGATTAGGCCTTTTATATGATCAGGATGGAATCTGACTAATTGATTCAAGAATGGCGCAGCCTCGAGTGGGCGGTGTTCATCGGCGAGTAATAGAGCCAAGTTAAAAAGAGCCGATCTAAAGTCCTCTTTGAGGGCGACCGCATTGCGAAACCAACGTTCTGCACTAGCACTATCATGGTCATCCATGGCCAGCATTCCGAGATTGAAGTAAACACGTTCGTTATTCGAATCCTAATCAACCAAAAATAAGATGATACCAAATGGTGGACTGAAATGGTGAAAATACCATTATTATCAGGCCAAATAATGATATTACCTTGTGGAGAAGTTTGAGCAGCCTTTCTCGAGCTACCTTTCGTGATTCGGCACGTCCCAATTCTTGCAAAAGTATAGCCGAATTAAGTAGCGCTTGTTCGTGTTCAGGATCAAATTCTAGAGCTTTATCTAGATATGCTAGAGCCTGTGGGGCTTTCCCTTGTTCGAGAAACACGACGCCCAGCTAAAGGAGCCAACGATGGATAGTAAGAGTGTCGCGTGTTTTAATACTAAAGGTAGTTTTACGTCCGTAAAACTTGCTTGGACGCGAAACTAAAGTAAACGCATGCTATTGTAATAATAAAATAAGAATCGGTTGCGTCGATATTCAGTCAGAATCTTAATCATGCTAAAAGGACAGGAAGGGATTCGTCGATAATGTTACTCACGTTGTAATAAATATCGGGATTGTTACTATCGTAAACAAGAGCCCGCTCGTACACCTCTTGAGCTTCCTTCGTACGATTCAGCTTAATTAATACGTCGCCCCGATTTATATATGCCTGAGTATAATCAGCACGCATACTGATCGCCTGTCTGTAAAGTAAGTCTGCCTCCTCCAATCTAGTGGCGTTCTTTGCTATCAAATTAGCCAAGTTCACGAAAACGTTCAAATGATTAGGGGCAATACGCGCTTGATAAGATTCACCAGGCTTCGCCTTTGGGAGGAGGGATTTAGCCTGCAGAATGATTCAAAGATATTACTCAGAACGATATTTTTGACAATATCAATGTGGAATATGAATAAATAGAAAATTACTCCGCGTTCGGGATGATTTACCTTTAAATATGCATCCTCGGCCTCTTTAAACATCTTAAGATGATTATAAGTTCTGCCCACGTTGATATGCGCACCTATATCATCACCCTGAACACGAACAGCCATGTTGAAGAAGTTTAAGGCTTCTTTAAATCTACCTTGACTTTCAAGCGCATGGCCCACGTTATTGAATAATTTCGCATTTCGGTCATTCACTTTCAACCCCGACATAAATATCGAATATTCGTCTAACCAGTCATAGTTCCTCATAAAGGTCTTACTCGTGTGTGTGACAAGAAGCGTTATCAATAACGAGATAGTCAACTTTTTAAACCTATATTATATTATTAACAGTTGTGAGATCATTTGCGATTACTACTAGCCAGAGTATACTACTACCGTGCAATCATTGCACGTTTTGCATATCTGAAGAAATATTAGATTTTTAGGATTACCGTTTGTCACTCAAAATACTCCATCCGTACCCAACGAGCATACAAAATCCCATGGATGGCGCATATAAAACTCTTTCAGCGATAACGAAACCAACGGGAAAGAAAAGATTTGAAGCGGGCAAGAATGGTAGAATCATCATAGCCAAACTCTGTAAGCAATATGTTTCTTGAAAACAAAGAGGATCGAATTCATCAATTGGAGATAGGAGAAATAAAGTTCGATACAAATTGTAAAAGTGAAGTAAATAGCAAACACGCAACTGACCATTATAAGTATGATGGAGGTCTGCCTATTTTGCGTTACAATCGCAGTAATTAGTAAACCCAGCAGTACCGAATGAGTTGCAATTGTTGCTAGATTACGGAAATCGACGAAACTCTCTACCAAAGGTATCGTTCCCATCGTCCAGTCGCAACATAGATCACATGGGAGAAACAGCAGCCTGAAATTAACTGCTGCGAGATAATTGTATGTAAGCTGTCGTATAGGCGTTGGTGCAACAGAGGCAGGATTATCGAATCTGAAACGTTATGCATTTACCAAGAATGTTACCGGTAATCTTGATTCCGAGATTGTATCAAAAGATAAATCAATAGAGATAGATGCGGGATTGTACGAGTATATACCTGGTGAATACGGGTAGTTTTGAGCCCATCACGTGAAGTCGCATAATCAGTAAAGCAAAAGTAACTAACGTAAGCGCTGTTAGCCGCTTCGTCCCCTCGCCGGTCCATGTGAGCGCTATTTTTTTACCACCGAACACAGCCTTTAACATTAAGCAAATATCCATTGCTCTTACCTAAAAATATCGGATATACAGAACACAGAATTTTCATTGTTGTATTATCGTGTTGTACCTTTCATTGAAAATGTACCTTTTGAACGACAAAAATTTCGTAGAGCACGCACACTGCGGTGGCGGTTATTCCTTGTTCTTTACATAACATGGCAGTGAAAACGAAAAGCATGGACAATATAAGGGACCACCAACCTAAACAGTCATAGAGTGATTTAGGGGTGTATCAGACATTAAAGTTCCTTGAGGAATTGAGTCAAGTTCATTTAGCTGAACAGCCACATTACCCTCTTACCTGTGGACCTCTTGCTCCTACAACACTTAGTGTAGGTAATTAAAGCTGCCAAATAGAATAATGAGGATAACGTTTCTGCTCGGCCAACCACACCTGTAACCTGTAAATTATTTTTCATGGCGAAAAGTGTATTTAATGCTGCCAACAATAGACACACTACGATTGCCTGCCTGAACTAAGGTAACTTACTGCTTCTGTATGTATAGGGTGTACAGCGAACAGTAGGGAGGATACAAAAGTAGCTGAGTCCGATAAAAACATCAAACATGTCCTAAAACACAACAAGAAATATAAGAAATACTGATGCCCTGTGTATCCCTTTCTAAACACACTCATCACTCATCAATTGTTAGCCAGTGATAATTTCATCATAATAGACTCTACCTGAAGTATAATAAACACACTCCCATGTGAAGAATAACATTTAACAAATGGTATCCCATTGGATCTAGTTGGTGAATCAAGTAATTCCATCTGAATGTGAGGACACATAGTGGTCTGTACGACTTGTGAGATTGTTCCTGAATATAAAAATTAAGATTTTCCTTAAGTTATGAACGAGCGATACGTTCGAATAATTATAGAATAAACGCAATCCTAAATTAATAAATAAATGGGGATGCTGTTTAAAAAATGGTCTGTTTATCATGTTGAATGAGTCTATGGTATGTGTGTATGTAGGTATATGTGCCGTGAGCAGAAGGGATGAGAAATGCGGTGGATCAATACGAAAGTGAAGAGGGGGTGAGGAGGAGAAAGTGCATACGGTAGGGAGGGTGGTAAGAGTCCACAAGAATCCAGGATTTTCTCACCTTATGCATCGGCGTGCCCCAAAAATCATTGTAGAAGACATTCTTAAGTGGCGTATGAGGCCTTAGATCTCGATTATCCTTGATAGCCGAGATATCGTCAAAGACGAATCCACAGCTAAGGCTATTAAGATAAACGGCGAACGCAGTTATGGCGACGAAAGTCGCGAGTGCTCCTCGCGCAGGCACTCCCATCACAAATAAGACATTGATCGGCCGTCTTTTCCCCGCAATTTTCAATAAACCCTGTTCAAAATGGATGTTACCTTTTACTCTTTGCTAACACGAACGATGCACATACTTTTCCCACTGTTCTTGAGCGTAGATTCGCACGGTCATTAGTTTTTCCGGTGGTCAGCGAACGCGTATCTATTTAAAGGGACTCGGACAAGCAGTTAACTGCTTATTTAATTTTAAGTACCTATTTATCGGCTCTTTTGCGTTGTCAGAAGGCTTGTCGAGATCCACGATATTTTGGAGTCATGGGCGAATATCATCCTCAGGGCAGACCGTCGATTAGTTCCGTACTTGTTCGATCACATCTCGAAGTCTTCCACAGCGATTATTTCTGACACGAAACACGACTTTTTGTGACTTAAAATGACGAGTAAAACTCGAATGGAGACATGTTACGCGTCAAGAAAGACGGGAATACCGACACTTTTCAGTCGAATTTCTCGAGCAAGATCGGCAGAGTATGCGCGCGTTATATCAAACACACCGAGCTTAGAGTGACTTACCACATTATGTGGGAGTTCGGAAGTGTACGAAGATCAAACTAAGACACACGACGGAACCAAAGGAAACTGCAGATCCTAATTCCTAATTCTTAATGAGTAAACCGTAATCCGGTGTGAATTAGTGCGAACGCGTGGCGCCTACCACTTTACGCTGGTATCTGCTGTGCGCCGAAACCGAAACCGAAACCGAAACCGAAACAACTCGCTGCGAACAGCGGCGGCGAATCTCGTTCCACCGCGACTGCGCATCACAAACCGCCAAACGCGTCCTTTACTACTCGCCAGATTGCAAACATGAAAATATGGTTGCTATATGTCGGGCGCCGTATATTTTCAAATACTAATTCTTCCCTCAAATTCAGTGCTTCTTCCGCCCGTTGCTCTCGTAATACGATTTACATATCGCATTAATACATTCTTACGATCCGAGGAACTAAAATATTGTCCAGTATCTGATATAAAATAATTGTTTATGAGTGTGCATGCGGGAAGGTGTACAAGTCCGTCGTCCTGCTCCTTGAGATTTTTCAGTGAATGTGAATGTGAATGTGAATGTGAGTTGATTGAACGTGCCGCGCGTAAATTAAAACATAGTAGATCTTTATCAATTAAATTTGACCCCTAAATTGCGTGCCGTGACAACGATAAATTCTAACAATCTACCGTTCTATCTAGCGATCTACATGGGAGAAAGTCCGTCGTCAGTATCGATTCATCCTGGATGTCAGGTATGACGTGCCACCGACACTCGATCGTCCCTATCGGTTGATAAAACCGCTAGTTAACCACTGTTAACTACCTGCCCTGTATTTTCAAGGCTATTCTCGAAGGACGTGCACCCAGAGCCAGGACTCGCGTCTTTTTACTATGACTTTCGGCCTTCTCCTCCTGCTCTTGGTACACCAATGTCCCCGATTTGCAACTGGTCAAGGTAACGCGCGATCTTCCCGATTCAATATAATAATACTTATTCCTTGAGCGCATAACCGCGTAAAGGATCGGTCAATGACGTTACAAATTTTTTATTTTTCAGGCGAGCCGTTGGACGAACGGGAAGTAGAGGAGAAACGCCTATTTCCTTCGGAAGTGACGGTAACTTCTTGGAATGTGAGTTTTATGATTATTAGTGAGCTGAAATCAAATATGAAAAGTTAGATGTACTACGCGAGGTTTTCTTTTTGTAGGATATGCCATTTTCTGGGCTCGTAAAAGAGAATGGAAAATGGATTGGTAGAGGACATGCATTTTATCTGTTGGATCTTATAAGCACAAAATTGAACTTTACATATACCGTGATACCACCGAATGAACATGTCCTAGGAAACGAAAAAACAGGAATCCTTGGTATGCTTCACGAAAAGGTAAAGGAACTCGTTAAAAGCTATATACTGTATGCAGCGATACGTGGTGAAAGAGTAAGATGATTTTATTTCTCTTGGCAGAAGGTAGACATCGCGGTTGCGTTTCTTCCGGTGTTGCCCGAAATGCGAAGATTCTGTTCGTTCAGTACGGCCCTCGACGAAACTCGGCTAACGGCACTCATGAAAAGGCCACAAGAATCCGCGACTGGTTCCGGACTCCTGGCACCTTTCGACAATACGGTGTGGCTGCTTGTCCTGGTATCCTTGATCGTCGTGGGACCGCTTATCTACTTTTTCGCTTTTATCAGGTTTCATTGTCGGGCCTTCCATTCCAAACAAGTTCCAGTATTTCGGACTATTTCGAGCATACCATTACTTCTCGTAATCGCAGTTCCACGTTAATTCTCTGCCACCTATGTACGATTGCAACCACCGAATTTACTAATCAATGGAAATCATAAATTATGCTGGCATAAAATGCAGCGCGGCAACTAAATCTAATCAGAGTAATTAAGTCATATATGCCATCGATTGGTACTTCGGGACAAGCGATAGGTTCTACTCGCGAAGCCACTCGTGAGCAAACTCGTGCTTTTTTATTTCGCAGAGGAAAGTTGTGGAACCAACCTGATTCAGAAAACTACAGCCTTCCCTCTTGCTTTTGGTTTGCGTACAGTTCTCTGCTTAAACAGGGAACAAACATCGTCGCTACTACGGGTACGTTTCTTTCGCTCGGAAAAATATCGGACTGCAGAGAAAAACTGCTTCTGGCAAAATTTCAGATTCTACGCGAATGCTCTTTGCTACCTGGTGGATCTTCATCTTGATATTGACATCTTTTTATACCGCAAATTTGACGGCGTTTTTAACAAAACCGCAATTTACTTTGAACATTAATTCACTCGATGACATCATTAACAAGGGGTACAGCTGGATCACATATAAAGGACGCACTGTCGACTTTCTTCTGTCTCAAGTAAATAACTCTAAGATACGTAAATCAGTGCGATTCTTTAGACAATATTCTCGATTTACTTTCAGTATGGAATTTTCAGCGCAATGCAAACGAATTGAGCCCGATGAACATAACTGTTCGCCGTGGATCCGGAATTTTCAAGTACAAGGAACCATCAAAAGCAATCTTAAGATCCGTCAGTACAAGTGCGTATCGTAATAATGTGAAGTAATATAGTTTTACTTTGAAGATTGATCGTTACTCGAAGATAGCGCGTCTCGGCTCTTTTGTGTAACTTTCAGAGAGACTATTTCTTGCGGAAGCCCATTATCTACAGACATTAATATTCGAGGATTATGTGAACAAGACTCATAATCAGTTGGAACATTCTTTGCGTTGTACCTATGTGATAATGCCGGGGAGTATTCTCGTCAGCAATCGTGCCTTCGCTTTTCCTCTTGGGTCTAACATCGTGGAACTCATCAATAAAGAGTAATAATCCTCCAGTGCTATAGTTCTCCATACCAATTATCAAATTTGAGAAGACCTCACATTTTTTTCAGGCTTCTCAAATTGGTGGAGGCTGGCATTATTCAGCACGCAAGAGAAAAAGACCTTCCGCTCGCGGAGGTTTGTCCCGTCGATCTTCGTTCGAGCGAGAGACAACTTAGGAATGCTGATCTTCTATTAACGTACAAAGTAGTCACAGTTGGGTATGCCATTGCTGCTCTTGTTTTTTTGATAGAAGTTGGACTTGCTTTTACTGTGGGTCGTATTAGACACGAATCTATGATGGAACTAAACCCGAAACCACACGAAATTATACCTAACGAAACATTCTCTCCAAGAGATCTTTTCTCCAGATCTTTAAAAACGAACATATTGGTAACAAAATCGAACAAGATGAACGGAATCACCTATGGTGGAGATAACGGTAGTACTGGTAGCAGTACTATTGATGAAGATCAAAATGGGCCAGCACAATTAAAGAGAGAGAGCTTCATCAATGGACGAAATTATTATGTGATCGTGGATGGTGATGGCGATAAGCGATTAATTCCAATCAGAACACCATCCGCGTTTCTATTTCAGTACGCGGCCTGAACTTTATTAACCCCTAAATCCTATTTATTTCAATCGTGTTATAAATTGTGCGTGTGTACTCTTTTATTAAAGCAACTGCAAAAATCATCAGGGTAAATGTAATAAATTGTCTTGGGAATGCATGGCTTACTATTCTATGGAATAGTACGATTTATTTGTTTACATGGCATTGCCATTTGATTCCAGGAATCTGGAACATTTTTGTAAGCTAAGACTCCTAGAACGCATAAAATAGTTCTCCCTTATGAAAGAACTGCTGACAAGACTGGTATATTCGTTTAATTGACAGTATTAAATAATTAAATGCACTTACTTAGGCATCCTATGTCATACGCGCGTAAGTGATAGCAGGCAGTGACGCGCGGCAGTCAAGTGTACCTGACAGTAAATATTCCTATATACTCTCTCTCTCTCTCTCTCTCTCTCTATATATATATATATATATATATATATATATATATATACATTGACAGCCTTGGTAACTTTCCGTTATAGTAACTTTGGTATCATTTGAATACCATGCGCTTATGAATGATTCAAATTGTATAGTTTTTTGAACGATTCAATATTTTAGATTAATTCTTGAATAGAATAAATCGACAATATATATAATACGATCAATTGATTTCTCAAACTTCACGAACGTGCCTAAATTGATCTTTTTATTGAGAACCGCAGGAATATTGTGTGATATGATGCACACAAATGAAGATTGTCCTTCTTAGAGACAATAATTTTGAATTTACATATAAATACTTATATTATGTTGCTTGATAAGAGCTGTTGTTAAATTCTATATAGGTTTGAATGGTTCAAACAGTGATAGTATAAGCTTGCATTAAAGACATGTCCAGAATCATCAAGAAGTCGAAAACATCGAAAAGCTCAAATCAGAGGGATGAGTTGGAACCACTTGAAAAATCGGTACAAAGACCAGACAAAATATCATATTATAGTACTACATGACTCAATCATTTTTATTTTAGGAACTGATCGATAAGATTTTGAGACTCGAGGCTAGCAATTTGCAACTTAAAGCATTGATTAACAAATCTCTCAAAAGGGGCAAAACAAAGGATAAAAATGTACAGAAAAAAAAGCCTTTTGACTTTGCAAAGTGAGCACAAACGTTGGATCATCCATAGCGTATTAATAATATTTGCAAATACATGGATGTTACATAGTATATCGTCATTTGGATTTCAGGTGCCACAAAAGACACATTCTCCTGAAGTTCTATTATTTGGGTTGGAATTATGATGGTTTTGTGGTACAGGAAGACACTAATAACACAGTAGAGCAGCATTTATTTGCTGCACTTGAAAAAAGTTGTTGCATAGAATCTCGCGAGACTTCTAATTACCATCGTTGTGGCAGAACAGACAAGGGAGTTAGCTCTTTCTCGCAAGTGGTGTCATTGGACGTAAGAAGTAAGTTAAAGCCCACGGATCAACGTAAGTTACAGGACGAGTTGCCCTACTGCAAGATGTTAAACCGATTACTCCCTGAAAATATAAGATGCACAGTCTGGTGTCCAGTTCCTAGCAATTTCTCAGCGAGATTCGATTGTAAATTTAGAACTTACAAGTATATCTTTCCAAGGGGAAATTTGGATATAAATGCTATGAATACAGCTGTAAAATATACTATTGGTGATCATGATTTTCGAAATATCTGTAAAATGGATGTTGCCAATGGTGTGGTCAATTTCAAGAGAACCATTATCAATGCTAAAGTGTCTCCAAGATCAACTTCCACTAGCAACTGCTCAGGTGATTGTCAGTCTTCATTTAATTAATATTCTTCTAAATTGAATGTGTATCATTGTAATTGTCAGTGCTGTCCTTCAGGATACGATATGTGCGAGCTTGTTATAACGAGTCAGGCATTCTTGTGGCACCAAATACGATGCCTCATGGGTATATTATTGCTTGTTGGACAAGGTAAAGAAAGTCCCGAAATTATTCAGAATCTTTTAAATATAGCTGAATGTCCTCGAAAACCACAATACAATTTAGCTCACGAGCTACCACTGAATCTTTGGTATTGTGAATATGAAAATGAGGAGTGGGTAATTGATCAGGCAGAGTTAATACGCACCATTAAAACATTACAGAGGGATTGGACAATCAATGCGGTAAAGTACGTGCATGTTAGCACTATTCTGATAATAAGCAACCATTTAAAATGTCATCCACTACAAACACCTTCCCGATTTTTATATATTCGCAGATCCGTCATGGTAAAAGACATGCTCTCTGAAATGGAAAGTCTCGTAGGAAAAACACAGGAGCCATTTCTATTCCAGACTGATTGTTTGATCCTTGGTGTTCAATCTAAAATGTATAAGCCACTCATGGCGCGGGAAACTTGCGGTTAGTAGCGGCATTACGGACGCATGCTTCTTACTTATTGTCTTTGAACAGAATCTGAACAAATGAAAAGAATAAGTTGTATTATTTTGCAGAGAGTCTAGAGAACCGAATAAAGCATTATGAAAAGAAGAGAAAGCTCGACGTTATACAAATGAGTGAAGAAGACTGAAAATCGTCGGAGCCTTCCTTGTTAAAAAACAAGCAACGTTTCTTTAAACATTTTCTTTCTGTCTGCTCTAATAAACGAGATATGTTTCTTCAAAATTGATTTTTTCGAAGACTAAGGGTGATAAAGACAAACGGTTTGCGAATTCGTTTTCAGTGCATCGCGATCTATAAGAAAAGGGATTATTTTCATAGTGCAGCCCCTATCTGCCATTAACGGATAATCTCAACCAAAGCCCGTTTTATCAGGGGGTAAGTTCAGGAAAAACGTGGATCAAAATATGATCCAGAAGGAGATAAGCGAGATGTTTGTTGAATGGTCCATCTTGCAAGGAATCGAGAATGGAATCCATCAGGTTGTTCCACGGTGAATAAACACTTGGCAGCCACCGTGGCCGTAATCCGTAAAGGCCTTCTCTGGCACTTTGCAGATAATGACAGGAATTCCCCATCGGCAGCGTGAACTTTTTCACTCCAGGTTTACCCTCGAGCATTATTTTCGCGTGTAACAGTTTAACGATAATAGCTGCCCGATTTCCGGTTAGAAGCATAGTAAGTCTATTGCGTAGTGCCATATTGATGAACGGATCAATTCTCTCGCGCAACGTTGAAGCAAATATCCAAAAAATGTGGCAGACGATTGGCGACATCTCCGTTAATCTGTCGACTGAAATAAATATATAAATGACGTATCGAGCGATGCAATAATTGACAAGTAACCGTGGAAACTTACCAGCGTCTGCGAGGCAGAGACTGGCGCCCTTTATGTGTGTCCGTTTTGGTGGAATAGTACCCTTGGTACGTTCTGGTTCGTTTTTCAAAGTCAAATTATCTCCGAATATGCCGGAGATGATTTTGTTTGCTCTACTTTCATTATCCGCGTCCAATTCTTCCTCAGTGCGTAATTCGATCCCAACGTCTGCTTGATCGTACTTTAGATTGGTGGAATCGAGAAAAGTCGCCAGAAACTTGTCTAGATGTTGACCTTTTTCCTTACGCAATTTGTAAGTTACGCTTTGGTAAAGTATTCCGATGTCCGGTGTGTTGTACGTACTCAAATATGGTTTCAAATTTGTCGTAGTGAGAAAGGTGAAGAGGAGCTCGCTACTTTTGAGGACCGGTTTCGAGATTAGCTTTTGTAGAAACTCTTCGTATCGTTGCCTGCACGTAAGGCATGACTGATAGGTACTCTTTCGTGACGGTAACGGAGAATCACAGAGTTCTTTATCGCCGTGGAATTCAATTAATCGCATTCGTAAAGTATAAAAATCCGGATCCCGACGCAATACTGTCCAGGATTTAGCTTCAGCCACGCTATGCACGGCTATCGTATAAACTGGTTGATTATCTCCGCCATCGACGTGCGGAATGCTGACTCTCCACGACGTTAGATCTCTATTGCGAGCATCGGTTAAACCCCCTCTGATTTCGCTGCACGTTCTGGAAGAACAGCCGACTTCCTCCGCTGGGCATATTTCTTGAATCTCGAACGGTGATCCTTCTATAGTCGACGTCCGAAATACTTGATCAATTTTCGAAAAATGATTCCCACCTCTCATAGTCGCGTAATTTGCGTTCCCGCTGGTACCACTGAGAACGTAATCGTGCTATTCGCAACTGAAAAGTGTCAAACATTCGTGTAAACTGCAAGAACTTACCAGCTGGCAACGGAAGAACTGCGTTTCCCGCGATCGGGTTCAAGTTGATCGCACAATAGATCGTAGAGCTGAAATATTGACCGATCGTCAAGATCAGATTGTTATAAGACGAACGTATCGCTTCATATAGCAGCAATTAAATAATTCGCCGTTTCTTCTTCACCTGATAACTGTGGTGAAAGGATGGTAAACAAGTAGCCTCCAGCAACGCGTGTGCTTCCTGATGCGCCTGGTAGAAAGGCCGTGATGTCCGTAATTCTTGAATTTTCCGCCATCCACCTTCTAATACTGAAATATTTCCCCACGGAGATAATTATAATATATGCATTCGATGTTAGATTTAGCGAGAAAAGCTTACTCTGTTGGATACCCGCGGATATGTGTCGTGGTAAGTGCAGGTATTCCGCACCATCGGGATCGAGATATGTCGCATACATGGTTTGTACATCGATATAAAAAAGCTCCTCCGACTCTGGGTTCATGTCCGGATTTAACATGCGTTTACTTAGATCATCTGGGATTGAAAGAAACAAATATTTGCTGCGCGGTAAAAACAGATATAAATTCAACTGATGGTACTTTAATGCTAGATATATACCGATATCCAGACAGAACTGAAGAAGGTTCATTGGTCCTACTTCTTTAACATGTTGCATAAACATGTACAATAGCCGCGGATCGTTCAGCACTTCGTCTAAGGATGGCTTCAAGTTATTACGCATGATTTTTGGTATTGACGGTAATGTTAGCCAGCATTGCAACATCGGTACTTTGACAGTTTCCGTACGATCTGAGAGTGAACCATCTCGGCGTGTACAAAGCGCAATCAACGCGTTTATGTTTTCTGGATCCGCGAGTGCGTCTACTGCTGGCATTAGGATCCAATTTGCTAAGATCTCGCGCAGAATTACCTAGAGTCAATATTTTTCTCCAGCTCCTTGTTATTTATAAACCATACTCTGCACAGATTAATGCCATCCACATTACCTTATTATTGGTCGAGACATGTATTGCTGGTAGTAAATGTGGGACAAGAGCAGTAACCAAACCACGCAGATAATTCAACTCATCTTTACGAGAATATGCAGCTGGATGAATATCGCTGCCTAAATACCCCTGGACATGAGCCCTGGGAGCCTTGGAGCTGGTCTTTGCTTTTTTACACAATGCCTTCCAGTCACTAGCATGTTGCAAGGCTAATGGCACTAGTTCGTTGAAAATAACACATGAGACATCAGCTCTGAGTAATCGAATAGTTGTATTTTTTGTTGCTGTGGCAATGGCCAAGCGGAGTTGCTGCACAAATGCATTGTTCGTTGAAAAGTCCGAATACCAAGTACAAACATATGTCTCCAATAATTCCTCAAAGAGCTGAGATTAAACAAATCAAATAATTGTACCATATAAAAAAGATGGTTAACAATTAATTCTAGGAAATAGGAAATAAATTACTTGTTCCAAAGCACAGTCCAAGTCCTTTGGTACTTTTACTCTCATTGAATGAGGTAATAATTTATGCCTCTTGCAAGTGTCATTATTGCATACACTGCATGCATATCCAATTTTGCTTTTTGGCACAAATATTCCATTCACTGCATTTAGTCGTGTTAGAACAGTGTTCAGATATTCTAAGCATTGCAGGCTGTAGAAAGCACTTGCAATATAAATAGCACATATCCCAAAAGACCAGGCAAGACTGAAATGTGAATTCTTTGTGTGAATAAAAGAAACAAATCATGCCTTATTGAAGAGATATTTCATTGCCTTGAGTGAAATGTTAGAAGTGTAGTAATTCTGTATATATATGAATTATACATTCTACCTTTTAAATGTGATTAATACTAGCAATATGAGCGTTAAGATCGTAGCTGGGATAAATACATTAAACGCTTGAGAGGTTTGTGTTTTGTTGGTCTTTGAAGGTGTCATAGCTTTTTTATTACAGCCACTCCCGAACAGATGAATTGGCTTATCACAAGTATTGCAAATCCCTGTCAATTTATATGAATTTATACTTCGATTGTTCATTACATATTTCATTCTATGTAGTATGAGCATCAAATGTTATGTGACTTACCATTAAAATGGTTAGGCTTTGGTTACTGTTTATACTACGTTACGATATCATCTCTGTGTTTGAGGTCGTATATGAAATCGACGATGTTCTTGAGGACGCCAATTATGTCTAAAATAACGAAGGCCGGGCCATTTTTCTGACGTATTTTTTAATAAACATTGACGTATATTGCCCCCCTGCCACTATATAGATACACACACAAAACACACACACGCACGCACACACACAAGACTTGTTTGAATGTAACATCGAAATAAAATGGCCGATAGCAAAATGCCGGGGGGGCCCTTGTACTCTTGCGAAGAAAAAGTAATCAAGAACGCTACTTTTGACATGGATCTAGATTTGGAAAATGATCCCCAATCTAATGCCGACACCATGGAATACGTTCCTTGCCCACAGTTTCAATTTCTGGCAAGTTTATTATCGTCTCATTATGCTTTCGTCGACTGGCCATTAACATGTAGTACATGGCATATCCTGTCATTCAAAAAACACATGCATTTGGATTTAAAAAAAAAGAGAGAGAAACCAACACTCAAATATTCTACAGGACTCAGGAAGTATTCCATGTTCTTTCCCAAATGTGAAAACATACTCGTTCTTTCTAGCTTTTACGTGATTAACAGGACATAATATATTCCAGTCTTTCGTGCTATATTCTTATGCCAATAGGCAAATTTTGCGATTCTTGAGAATTCACGAAACTGCCCCTGTCCATTCTTTTGAAGGGCATTTTCTTTTTCAGACAGTTTCATGCTATTTTTGTAATGGATATTATGGACCATGTTTTGAAGAGCCTGTCTGTGCAACTTGTCATGCATTCCTGTTTCCCCATGACATAGGCTTATTGCAGCTTCCATTTTACAGTGAGGTATATCTTAGTCATTCTTTGTATAATGTTTCATATTAGGCAACAAATGTTTGCTATGATTATGAGAAACTAGAACTCCTCCCTTCCAATAGGAAACAGATGATGAGGATTCTGGAAATGACGAGCCTACAGATCTCTGTTACAATCATGAAAGGAGAGCTAGCCACCATCACCATCATCATCATCACCAACAACAACCACAACAACAACAAGAAGAAGCAGAACAGCAACAGGAGCAGCCACAACAACAACAGCAACAACAGAATCCTCCACAGAATTTGAATTTGTGCGTACCACTCACTTTAAATATTATGAATGACAACTCTCATGCAAATCAACATATTTACGTACAAGGCGAAAATGTTTCGGCTTTACGTCATTATCAGGCAACACAAAGTGGTAAAAGTGCCAATAATGTTGAAGAAAGATTAGCAGGGAGTTCACGCAGTACGATCTGCGTTTCCAGCAATGCGAGTATCAAGGGACAAATTATAGGCAACATGGTTGAGAAGCGGCGGGTAGAAGAGATAGGGGAAGATGATGCAAATGGATCTGCAAACAGGCTTGGAGATAGTGGTTCTGCTGGTGAGCCACGAGGTGGTTTAGCAGGTGGTCCTGGAGGTGGATTTGCAGCTGGTCCCGCGAACGAGTTGCCGCGAACTCACGATTTGTCTGAAAGATTGGAAATGCTGACAAATCATAAACACATTGAGCATGAACCAATAAACGAGCCTGGGCTTGTGGAAGGTCTACCACCAGAAGTGTTATTGGTGATCTTCGCACATTTGGATGATGTGAGTCTTTGGTCCGCGGCGAATGTATGTCGGAGGTGGCGTGGTCTTTTATCAACGCACATAGCGCCACAGCAATGGCAACAGCACGTCGAACAGCGCTGGCCATTATATAAACCTATCGGTTGCGTGGAGAATTGGTATAAAGTCTATGACTTCCTGGCTTCATCTGCGCCTTGTAGGACATGCTTGGCGCAAACAACGCTCAGGTCAAATCCCCCAAGGATGGAAGAAAACTCGTGGAGGCGGAACAGACTTCGTATCGAATTGAAGAGCTTACGTACAGACCCGCCTGACGGCATAAAGGCAACCCCCTTAGATCAAATGTGTTGTCACTGGCAAGCGAGTATAACTGGCCCCGAGGGAAGTCCATATGAGGGTGGCTTATTTTACCTTTATCTACAAGTACCATATAGGTAAACGCACATATCATCTGTCCACCAATTTCAAAAAACTTCTAAATCGTCCCGCTAATTAGCGCAATCGTCAGCTTCGAAAGTACGAGTAAATGTTTTTACCGCAGTTATCCCATGTGTCCGCCGGCAGTAAGATTCCTGACGAAGATATTGCATCCAAATGTATCTAGGCACGGGGATGTGTGTATAGATTCAATACAGCATAATTGGTCTCTAGCTTTGACCATATCCAAAGTACTGATCAGCGTACAGAGTTTACTAACGGATCCGTATTGTCAAGTATGTGCAAGACAATTATCACTTCATTTATTCCCGGCAAAACACATATTTTTTGCTAATTAAATTATAGGACATTTCTACACAAAGTGTGTACAGTATAATAATCATGTGAAATGGTTGCGTTCAAACAGGTGTGCATGGAACCAGAATTAGGTGAGATGTACTTAAACGACAGGGAGAGGTTCGATGAGGTGGCGAAAACGTGGACGTGGAAATATGCTATGCACGACGTTCTCACACCGCGTTAGCACATCTCTGCATGAGTGAGCATTCATTTGCGATCTAATATTCGCTATAAGATAAAGGGCAATATTAGTGTGCACTTTCAAATGAGATATCTTGGGTGATATTTAACGTACAAAAAAACGTTTCATATGAAATTTCTTTGTTAACACATTGCGTGCCGCATAAAAATCTCTAAGACATACGTCAGGGACCGCACGTTATTTAAATCATCATAACTACAGATCATAATGCACTTTAGGTACTGGTACTGCGTAAAACATTTTCCTATATGAAGAGAGTCCAAACAAAATTTACCTAAGTATCTAGAGAAAAACGAGAAAAAACGGGAAAGCTCGTGAGCGGTACACAATGTGTTAAGACTCGGAGTAAATGGTGCATCAAAGAAAAAAAAATGTACGACTATTAATGCATAAATTATAAACAATTAAAGTTCCGACTTTTTACCTGGTCTTCTTTATACCCCTGTTGGAAATAAATAGAGGTTGTTTTAATGACCTATTTAATTGTAAAAAAGTTTGTTTCTTAATACTTTAATTGATTACAATCAACACATGCTCTTTTTGCATTTGGTATGATATTATTTTCTATGATAAATAGAGTGTTTTCTCGCGACGATGAAATATATTCGTAAAATACAAAAGGCGTATGTATGTAAATATATGTATAAATATTTGATCTAGCAATATTGTTATAAATTTATGGCATTAGCGCGCGTTTAAATATCTAATTTCTTTTATTATATTTAGGGTCTTTGGCAGTCTTTAACAGCGAAATTCTATCCTACCATCGCGGAGATGTAGGAGGCATTGACTGTTGATTCATTAATGATGGACCGCTATAAAAGACGATCGTAAATGATTGATTAAATTCTTATTTATTAAGTCGAAAGGTATCACTCCATGCTTTATTTTACCTCCATGCTATAAGTGGCGAAAGTCTTTCCGTTAGTCTTTGGTAATTTCTCTCCAATTCCCTTTGATAGTCTCGTTGATCGGGACCAATGAGATTTTTATTTCTGCGTAAAGCGTCTAAACATTTTTTTGAGAAGTCTTTGAAACATAATCTCAACTTGTGCTGCAGTCTCGAAGGTTGCGCATTTTGATCTCTTAAACCCGATAGAAAGACAACTGCAACTTCGGCTGGGCCTTGATTGACTGTTGTGCCAATGCAACCTTGCAAGACCATTTGCAACATTTTTGCATCTGGTGGTTCTTGTGCGGTTGCAGCCGCAACCTAAATAAAATGAATAATATTTGTATTATTGGATATTTGTAGATTCCATTATCTCCACCGTATCTTCACCGTATCTTCACCGTAACTGGAAAAAGCGTATTTTTAAAAATTGGCCTACCTCCGCTGTTTTCTTTTGTATGTCCTCTATGGCAACTTCGATGGGACTTAGAACAATTTGTTTTCTAGCGACGACACGAATTCGCGTTTTCAAGTAAGGAAAGTGAGTAGCTACTGTTAAAATTGTTTTGCGTTTACACTGCTCTCTAAGTTCTCCGTGTGCTTTTCCACCAGGTGTGAAGGGTGTCGCGTAAAGAAATCTTTTAATATTAAAATTTTTGTGGAAAATCGTTGGTCTGTGTCGAAGCTCGTGCAGTTCGAAATACGGTTCCACATAAGTGATCTGCACGTAAGCTTTATCTGGCTCCAGTTTGCTGGGGTCCACTGGATTCGAGTCTTTGATTATCACAATGTTTTCAGCTCCAAATCTCTCGGCATAAAAATTCTCCAGTCTTGAAAATATTTCCGGCAGTTTCGTTAAAGTAGGTTCCTTATAAACGAACTCTTCTCCCGCAAGATCTCCAAACCTTCCACCATAAAATCCAACTCTGAAGTATGTTCCAAAGACACGCTTTCCAGCCAATTGTTCGACGCGAGTGTAGGCTTCGTGAAGTTTTCCGTGAATATTGGCCAATTTTTTATAATCATGCGCAGCCTCGGCGATTGGAAGCAGCACTCTGTAGACGTCGGGAATCGCTTCGTACATTCCCGCGGCGTGAAAAGAACTCGCCGCGTGTTCCAATAATCCTGCTAATCCGCTCTCCGAAAAGTCAGGTCCAAGGCAGAGACCTTCTTCCCTTCTGGCCAATACGTCGTCGCCAACTGCACTTTCTTCCAAAGCGTTTGGTGTGATAGGACATAGAGCGACTGCTCCAACTGGACGTCCACCACCGCCAGGTTCCAGAAGATGCAAATATTCAGCCACCAACGCCGCGCTGTGAACCAAACACATCGCTGCTTCGGTGTGGTTTTTTCTTTCCATGTGCTGTTGGGCCATATTTGCCAGCCACGTTAATCTAAGGTCCGGTGATCCTTGGTATCCCTTGGCGATCCTGTTTTAATTAGGCACAACATTGGAAGGAAATTCGATGAATAATTAATATTGATCTGCTAGCGATCGAAGTTTACCTATACATAAGATCTAAGAGCATCTCCGGATCCTCTTGGAATTCCTTCATCTTTACCGTGTCGGATAATATCATATGAAGATTGAACAATAAATCTTTGACTTGTTCGGGAAAGCTTGTGTCGGCTAATTCCGTATCCCTCTCGGCGTACACCAGAACCGTTTTCAATGCCCTTCGAAGGGCACCCTCACTTGGTGCCCTTCCTCTTCCCACAAGAGCCGACAATGATGTGGTAACTTGCATCTTGACTCTCGCAAAATTCTATGTCGACAAATAATACATTGTGAAACCCGTGATTCTTTTCTGGCCAATTAAAATTTCGTTCGACACTCACGTTACCAATTTCGAAGTTCTGCCGCATTAATAAATAGAGACTAGCGGCGGCATGGCTTCTAACGGCACTCAAAGGAGAACTGCATCTCGTTAATAACGTTAAACACAAATCACCGCACCTCTCGCTTTCTTCATCGAAGAGAGCACTGTGATATTTGAATACCAAGGCTCGTTGTGTGTTAAACATATGTTGTAACACCGATGTACTTTGATTTCGAGCCAGTGCTCGTAAAAGTACTTTTAATACTGCACCCACCACTGCTCCTTATTTTTCAAGAGAAAGAATTTTGTCATTTTCTAAGTACGTGGCTTAAAATATTGCTATGTAATTATGCTATGCTGTTTTACCTCCACCACCGTCAGCTTGGACCACCGATTCCAAAGTATCTAAAACCACGAGAGAAGCCTCCGCAGCTAAGGCACCTTCTATGTGAGCATCCTGCTCCACTGCTCTACCCTCCGATTGTTCGCATGATCTTAATAAGAAATCAAGGTATAACTGATACATACGTATACATACGAGTATATAATAATAGATACCTGTAAGGCATTTGATCTTTGCGCCACCGTAATTTATCACCAGTCAATCTCTCTTTTCTTCGCAACATCATTTCGCTTCTGGCACTTCCTTGTCCAAGAATCACGTCCTCCAATCTCGACCTAATATCGCTGGTGGCAGCAGCTTGTGGCGGCAATCTCTTTAGAGCTTTTTTACCTTTGTACTCGAAAGCTGCAGTGGCGATATTCAAGACTTGAAGGAGGCATAAAACACGTCTCGAACTTAATTCCGAGCACCATTGTGCCAACGCCGATTGCTCCAAACCTTTGAGTACCCAGAGAACGCACATTAAGAGGTGTCTCGTAGCTTCGGAGCTCAAAGAAACTCTACATTGAGTGCCAGCGATGTCCGCGGAAACTCCACCTGCGATTGCCAAAGCTACGGTTTGCGTGATGGATCCGGATTCATCAGGATAAACACTTTTATCCTTGGAGTCCCAATGGTACAACTGTGGCAAGCCATCCATTATAATGTTTAAAAGTGGAAGATATAAAGCAGCGACTCTTGCTTTTGCCGTGGAGTCGGAGTATCTTGTGTCCACGTCGTGGCAGGCCATTAAGTGTCGTACTGTTCCAATGGCTTTGTTCTGCAGCATTGGATTCGGTATTTCCAGAGTGTTGGACAAATCAGAGAGAACGATTCCTACGAGGAAATGTTGCTGACGAAATTCTGGGCTGAGTTCGGAATATCTGGCGCGGTCACCGGGGACCAAGGTAGAGATCAGACTACCGGAACTACCAGTTGAAGGACTGGGGGATGCCGGTGCAGATCCTGAAGTGTATCCGGTTCCAAACGGAAGATTCAATGCTACGTAATGCTCGTGCGAGCAAACTGTTCTGACGAGGTCCAATTTTAAGGCGAATAACGCAGCTGAATCAGGAATGTGCATGGATGCGTCCGACAAGGAGCAGCACGAGGCACGAACCAAAGACAATATGAATCCTCTGTCCATCACGGATAATAAATCCGAGAGAAAATTGCCGAGACTCGAAATTAAATTCGACGGCACTCTGTTCTCTTTCCCACATCGTGATATCACCTCCGTTGTTAACGCCGCTGTTAAAGTGGCTACATCATCGCAGAACTGCGGCGAGAATCTCGATTTTCTTGAAGATTCTAGCATGTTCATTTCGGACAAAGTTACTACCATGGAACGAACAATTAATTCAAGGAAAAACCAAGAATGTGTCATTGCCAATTCTCTGGCCTGGCCAGTCGATACGACCCAATGTAACGCGAGTTCTTCGTGAAGAAGTCTCCTCGTTGGTTGACTATTTATGGAAGGAGACTCTTGCCTCATCGAAGCGGTACGATCTAGTCCTCGAGAATGAACCTCCATTTCCAAATCCTCCAAAGGAAGATCGGGATTACTTTGCGCTCTCATCACGCCAGGAGTGTTCGTCATCCGTGGCAGAGAACACTGGTAGGCAACATATGTCGCTAATAATGCGTGCCTTCCGTGCGCGTCTAACTGGCCATCGGGTAAATTCGTGATATTTCGAATTAAAAGACCCAACGCCTCGAAAATGGTTGCAGCTACGTTCAATGTCTGCGATGGTAAAATCGGCGGACACACCAACAGGCATATCAATTGATCCAGTAATTGGGGCAGGGATCGAACCAATGCGGAATGCGACGCACGAGCTAATTCTAGGAGTGCAGACTTTAATTCGGATTCCATACCAGCTTCTCCGATGCGAGGTGGTACTTGGCCAGTCTCTAGAAATCCGCACAGAGAAAGAAACCTGTCGATGTACTTATCCTGCGGATGAACGCTCGACACCGGTTCCAAAATGACAGTGAAAACACCTCTGTGTGCATCGACCCATCTAGTTCCGGGTAACAGGACGTCTGGTGCGATGTAAGAATAATTAGCGGGTGGAGGATCCAGCATTGCCGGAAGACTAAATTCTCCGGATTGAAGGTGACCGTCTCGTAAAAGAGGTAGCCACGTGTAAGCCACTGCAGTTTCAACGTTCGGTTGTTCTGCTTTCTTTTGGCAGCTGATGTGGTAAAAAGTAAATAATAAGTGATGTTTCGCACTCAAATCCGCGGGAAGTCGTATCTTGACTTCGTCGTAAAAATTCGGATTTTTATTATGATACGAAACAGAGGTGAAACATTCGTGAGTCATCTCAGGACAAGAGGATCTTCCGAAGATAGCGGTGAGAGCATCGGCCTCTTGTTCTCCACCCATTAGCTGCATTCTTACAGCTATATTTCGGGCGGAACCGGTGCGCGAACTGAAGTTTGCCTCTTTTGGATAAATATAGAGGAGATTTCGATACGTTAGATCCGGCGAGACAATTTCGCTGGGGAATTCCAATATTTCTTTGACGGGCCGGCTTTTCTCATCAGGATATGGAATGAGTCTCCTCAGATCAGGATCCAAACACCTGGGTAATTCTTCGGGCCTGGGACTAAGGTCTAACTTCAACGTGCCAGGTAGGCACTTCAAACGTTTCAAATTCGAACCCGGCCTTCTTAATTCCACTAACAATTTATATAAATCTTCGTCCCGTAATCGTTCACTCTCTTGTTTGAAGAAACTCGAAACCGTTAATGTTATCGGTCTGTAACGCCAAAGTATCATCTTTTTTGTTTATTGTACGACAAGTATGATAATAGAGTTACACGATCAAAAATATTATACCTGAAAGTATCGAGACAATTGGCAAAGTCGTCCGGTGACCAACTTCGTCTTTTATCGGAACTTCGTCTTTCCAGTGAGCCTCTTCGAGTCGGAGTCTCTACTTTTTTCCTCCACTGTTCTAAACCACCAGATTTCCGGTCTAAGGATCCCGCGCTTCCGGTGCTATCAGTGTCCCCTCCGCCACCAATAACTCCCGAAAGATGAATCGCTGTCCATGCGAGTGGCATTCGATATCGTCCAAGTCTTTCGCAGGCGGCTGCAGCAGCCGCTCGCACCTTTTCTTTGTTTTTATCCTCACGTAAATATGGTTCGGCACACTCGGAAATATCACCTTGCAATACTTTTTCAAGTCGAACAACCAAAAATAAATCGGGACTTGGCTTGCTGATACTCATAACGCAACTTCTTGCTAAAGTCGAAGCATCACTGTAAGGGATGTGACCACCGAGCATTCTCTTCAAACCTTCTGGATTCATATCCACGTAAACATTTTCGGAGACCTAGAATACAAGATTAAGAAATATTTCGTTTGCGGTACACGGACTCTAAATCCGCTAAATTTCGGACTCGTCTAGTAAAATACCTTCTTCTTTTCCCGAGCATCGTATAACGCTAGGCTCGCGAAAATCGGTTCCACTTCCAACTCCAATTTTAATTGCAGGCATTTTACTAAAACTTTATGGGAGAAAGGTTCTGAGGGTTCTGGTGCAATTCCTATTTCTTGCCATTCGTCATCCGGTGACGCTGGAGGCGTATAAAGCGGAAATAAAGCTTCCTGAAATTTGTATCGATAAAATATCGTCCGAAATTCCGTACCGAAATTCCTTATTCCTTATTCCTCGAATATTTTCATACATACTTGTCGATCTTCGGAACGTTTTTGTTCGTTCATTTGATCGACGGTTTCCGGACACACTCTGTCCAATAAACTAGGAAGAAGAGGATCGTGCTGCGAATGACGCAAATCTAAACTCGCCCAAGATCCTCTCGGAGTGTCTCCGCAATTTGATAGATCCTCTTCTTCGTTCGGTGACCCAGATCCATTTGTATCTTCCTGATCCACCTATTCCAATGTTTTTTAAAATCCATGATTTTCACGAACGAAAACATATGTTCATTTATTAAGAAATGATTTTTCTAAATCCAAACGAATTGTACCTCAAAATCTTGTCTAGGAGTATCCTGCAATAATCTGTCCCTTGCAATCGGAGACACTCTACGTCGAAATTTCCTATGAACCACAACCCAATCTGACGTGAAACTTTCAATACACCTTTTAACGTAAGGTGATACGGTATCACTGAAAAGAAATCAAAACATTTTTCCCCAATTTCTCCATCTTTCCACCTGCAATGAACAATTTAACACATTTAAACAAAATTCTCACAGTGATTCATGAGGTACCACTGGTTCTTCGGTTCTAATTTTTCTATTAACGACTTTCAATTCCACATCCCCTGGGGGAAAATCCAATATGTATTTTAAAGGATCACGATCGAGAATGGTTTGATGCTGTGCTAGGAACTCCTCATAATCCAAGGGTTCTAATACTTCGCATAAGGACATCTTAAAAAAAGCATCCAAATTTATTTTCTCTATATAAATTAGAATCTTTCATGTAACCGAAGTAATAGAATACCGTGGATGAGAATCCAGAGAAGCTACTACCACTCTTAGATAAGTCGCGAGAATATGAGGTAGACGAAGCAATCTGACGTCTCACATCAGCAGCATGTTGCTTACTCAATTTCTGAGTAAAAGCACGTTGTACAGAAGACATTTTAATTGTTGGTTTAAGGCCCCTTCGACTCTAAAACATCGATCCTAAAACATTTCAGAAAAACTCTGAAAGAATTGATTTAAGAAGCACACGAACTTCCGTTTCGGAAAGCATTTTTCCGTACATCTTAGAATTAAATCTCCCGAATAACTGGAAACTCACATATCTCTACATGCAACGTAAAGTCAGCGAACGCATTAAAACATACAAAAATTGTAGGATATACACACAAAACAATAAAAATGATATTGACAGGAGAAACACAGGATACGTATTTTAAGTATTGATCTAAAGCTAATGAAGTTTTTTGTTTACGATAGTATTAAGTATATAATCGATAGTATTAATACTTAATACTTACAGGAAGTGCGGTTCATTAAATGTAAGTCATTTGTATTTTAGAGGCATTTTTTCGAGGAGTTTGACAGTTGTTTTTTTTGTAGCGTTGTATAGTACTTTTTATACACCGGGTGTGTACTTACATAGTACGTAATGGCTGATAGTAAGTGAATGGTATACAGTATACAGTATGCAGTAACCGAGGAGATATAAGCAGGCCAAGCACGCGATGCAATCTTCAATCTGCAATTCCAGAGTTACCGAGTCCTAGGTCCCGGTAACGATTTCTCTGTCACGGGTGACGTTACCCATCAAACACATCAAGACAGCTACTGTCTTTTCATATTTTTAGTCCCGAAAATAGACAAATAAAACGTGAAACTATTTTTTCAAAAAACCTTACATCTGGTAGCATACATTTTACTCGACAGCTATATACATATACATATACATATACATATACATATGGCGTAATAATTAATATTCGTTTGAGTCGTTTAATAGAACGTGAATTAATCTTGTGAAACCTTTTTGTATTTGCTATAAATTTTCTTTCGAATATCCAGTAATATATTGCTCACAGATGTAAGAGATTTTGAAAAACAATACTGTCCAACACAAAAACAGGTTGTAACAACAAATATGGGATCCTTATAGATTTTGACGCTTTGAAAACGAATTCGCAAATCGTTTCTCTCCGTCACCCTCAGTTTTCGGAAAGAAAACAGTTTTGAAAAAACGGGTCATTTTCGTCCATTGAACAGCTTAGACAGTTTCTATTAATTGCAAAATGTTCTGCCGGCTTTTGCGAATAAAATGATACAAATTACATTTGCAATATAAATTTACAAATATGTTTAAACATTAGTTAAAGTTGGCGAGACACATTCCGCGCGTTGATTTTTCGAGACTCTTTCCAAATTTGCATAAAAATTATGGAGTAAGTATAGAAGTTAGAGAGTTTTTATTTATTACAAAACGTTCTGTGGACTTTTGCGAATAAAATTATATAATAAACTTTTTTAAAACCAATTTGCAAATATGTTTAAACATTAGTTAAATTTGGCGAGACACGTTCTGCATGTTCATTCTTCGAAACTGCTTTCAAGTTTGCATAAAAATTGTGACGCAAGTATAAAAGTTAGAAAATTTTTATTAATTGCAAAAAATTCTGTGAACATTTGCGAATAAAATGATATAAATTAGATTTTAAAAATCCATTCGCAAATATGTTTAAACATTAGTTAAATTTGGCGAGACACGCTCTGCATGTTCATTCTTCGAAACTGCTTTCAAGTTTGCATAAAAATTGCGACGCAAGTATAAAAGTTAGAAAGTTTTTATTAATTGCAAAAAGTTCTGTGAACTTTTGCGAATAAAATGATATAAATTAGACTTTAAAAATCGATTTGCAAATATGGTTAAACATTAGTTAAAGTTGGCGAGACACGCTCTGCATATTTATTCTTCGAAACCGCTCTCAAGTTTGCATACAAATTGTGACGTAAGTATAAAAGTTAGAAAGTTTTTATTAATTGCAAAAAATTCTGTAAACTTTTGCGAATAAAATGATATGAATTAGATTTTAAAAATCGATTCGCAAATATGTTTAAACATTAGTTAAAGTTGGCGTGACATATTCCGCACGCTTATTTTTCGAGATTCTTTTCAAATTTCCATAAAAATGAGGTCTTTAACGAAGATTTCAACTATTCTATGCAATAAAGCAGACATTTTTCTTTGGAAAGCACTCCTTAAATGTGCAAAACGGACTTTGGTTACGTAAATATAAGCCAAAAGGTCGACGCAGTGACGGATTATAAGGAGGTATTTAAGCAATATGTAAACAAATTAATTTTACTTCCGTAATTGACGGAAATATTGGCATGAACACCTTCCTCGTTAAAAGACGAACGATTTTTGTTTGAACATTTTCATTCTATCTGCTCTAATAAACGAGGTATTTAAAAAAAAAGGATTTCCGTTTTTTGTTTGGAGACGCCCTTATAAGACCAATTCATGGGCAGAAAAAACGCCGTCCATCTAGCGGTGGAAGGTCGAACTAAAACCCGCCGGGCCCCCCAGTTGCGACGAAAATCGTGTAGGTGCCTCCACCTAGCGGTGGAGTGGCGGAGCTAAGTCCGTTCCCCGTAAGGTCGAAATTCATGGGTAAAAATATGTAGGTGCCTCCATCTAGCGGTCAAGCGGTGGAACTAAAATGGTATTATTTACAGTCTTTGGTGAGTTTAGTTCCACCATTTGCCGCTAGATGGAGGCACCTACATTTTTTTACCCGAAATTCATGGGTAAAAATGTGACGGTGCCTCCATCTAGCGGTCAAGTGGTGGAACTAAACTCACCAAAGACTGTAAATAATACCATTTTAGTTCCACCGTTTGACCGCTAGATGGAGGCACCTACATATTTTTACCCATGAATTTCGACCTTACGGGGAACGGACTTAGCTCCGCCACTCCTCCGCTAGGTGGAGGCACCTACACGATTTTCGTCGCAACTGGGGGCCCGGCGGGTTTTAGTTCCACCTTCCACCGCTAGATGGACGGCGTTTTTTCTGCCCATGAATTTCGACCATACGGGGAACGGACTTAGCTCCGCCACTCCACCGCTAGGTGGAGGCACCTACACGATTTTTGTCGCAACTGGGGGGCCCGGCGGGTTATAGTTCCAGCTTCCACCGCTAGATGGACGGCGTTTTTTCTGCCCATGAATTGGTCTTATAAGGGCGTCTCCAAACAAAAAACGGAAATCCTTTTTTTTTAAATACCTCGTTTATTAGAGCAGATAGAATGAAAATGTTCAAACAAAAATCGTTCGTCTTTTAACGAGGAAGGTGTTCATGCCAATATTTCCGTCAATTACGGAAGTAAAATTAATTTGTTTACATGTTGCTTAAATACCTCCTTATAATCCGTCACTGCGTCGACCTTTTGGCTTATATTTACGTAACCAAAGTCCGTTTTGCACATTTAAGGAGTGCTTTCCAAAGAAAAATGTCTGCTTTATTGCATAGAATAGTTGAAATCTTCGTTAAAGACCTCATTTTTATGGAAATTTGAAAAGAATCTCGAAAAATAAGCGTGCGGAATATGTCACGCCAACTTTAACTAATGTTTAAACATATTTGCGAATCGATTTTTAAAATCTAATTCATATCATTTTATTCGCAAAAGTTTACAGAATTTTTTGCAATTAATAAAAACTTTCTAACTTTTATACTTACGTCACAATTTGTATGCAAACTTGAGAGCGGTTTCGAAGAATAAATAT
This sequence comes from Nysson spinosus, assembly GCA_910591585.2. NCBI lineage: Eukaryota > Metazoa > Arthropoda > Insecta > Hymenoptera > Crabronidae > Nysson > Nysson spinosus. The sequence continues at coordinate 10,280,700 of OU342840.1, forward strand.
GCAGAGCGTGTCTCGCCAAATTTAACTAATGTTTAAACATATTTGCAAATTGATTTTGAAAATGTTGTTTATATAATATTATTCTCAAAAGTCCAGAGTATGTCTTGCAATGAATATATAATGTATATACATAAGTATAAAATATATATACACTATACACTTGGGAATGATTCTAAGCAGATTGACATTTAAATATAAACCTTGGAATTTGTCACGAGTCGAATGTCTCGCCTCTCTTCCTCTTTTGACTTTTCACTCGAAGCGTATACTGCGAATTCATTTTGTCAAAGTACCAAAGCAGAACTTACCTACAAAGAGAATGCTTAAAGACATACAGCGGATTGATGAAGCTCCGGAAATCTTTGCAAAGATAAACTTGAGTGGAAGCAGGGCTTAAAAACAGCGAGTATTTTCCAAAAAAATTTCTAACCACTTCTTTCGACCCAAAACGGTCCTAGAACATCATTAGGCATCATATACCATCGATTTAGGCCACTTAGAAGTGAAATTGGCGACTTTGATTTTTTGAGAATTTTTGAAGTATGAAGTTTGTATACCCCTTCACATTTTTGCGATTTTGGATCGACCCATTTTTGGACCAAATAAATTTTTAAACCACTTCTTTCGACCCAAAATCATCCTAGAATATGTTTATACATCATTTACCATCGATTTGGGTCGTTTAGAATTGATTTTGGCGACTTTCAATTTTTGAGAATTTTTGAAGGTATACCCCTTCACATTTTTGCGATTTTGGATCGACCCATTTTTTGACCAAATAAATTTTTAAACCACTTCTTTCGACCAGAAATCGTCCTAGAATATGTTTATACATCATTTACCATCGATTTGGGTCGTTTAGAATTGATTTTGGCGAGTTTTAATTTTTGCCGATTTTTGAAGGTATACCCCTTCACATTTTTTCGACTTGGTTTCGACCCATTTTTGACCAATAAAAATTTTTTAACCACTTCTTTCGACCAGAAATCGTCCTAGAATATGTTTATACTTCATTTACCATCGATTTGGGTCGTTTAGAATTGATTTTGGCGACTTTTCATTTTTGAGAATTTTTGAAGGTGTACCCCTTCACATTTTTGCGATTTTGGATCGACCCATTTTTTGACCAAATAAATTTTTAAACCACTTCTTTCGACCAGAAATCGTCCTAGAATATGTTTATACATCATTTACCATCGATTTGGGTCGTTTAGAATTGATTTTGGCGAGTTTTAATTTTTGCCGATTTTTGAAGGTATACCCCTTCACATTTTTTCGACTTGGTTTCGACCCATTTTTGACCAATAAAAATTTTTTAACCACTTCTTTCGACCAGAAATCGTCCTAGAATATGTTTATACTTCATTTACCATCGATTTGGGTCGTTTAGAATTGATTTTGGCGACTTTTCATTTTTGAGAATTTTTGAAGGTGTACCCCTTCACATTTTTGCGATTTTGGATCGACCCATTTTTTGACCAAATAAATTTTTAAACCACTTCTTTCGACCAGAAATCGTCCTAGAATATGTTTATACATCATTTACCATCGATTTGGGTCGTTTAGAATTGATTTTGGCGAGTTTTAATTTTTGCCGATTTTTGAAGGTATACCCCTTCACATTTTTTCGACTTGGTTTCGACCCATTTTTGACCAATAAAAATTTTTTAACCACTTCTTTCGACCAGAAATCGTCCTAGAATATGTTTATACTTCATTTACCATCGATTTGGGTCGTTTAGAATTGATTTTGGCGACTTTTCATTTTTGAGAATTTTTGAAGGTGTACCCCTTCACATTTTTGCGATTTTGGATCGACCCATTTTTTGACCAAATAAATTTTTAAACCACTTCTTTCGACCAGAAATCGTCCTAGAATATGTTTATACATCATTTACCATCGATTTGGGTCGTTTAGAATTGATTTTGGCGAGTTTTAATTTTTGCCGATTTTTGAAGGTATACCCCTTCACATTTTTTCGACTTGGTTTCGACCCATTTTTGACCAATAAAAATTTTTTAACCACTTCTTTCGACCAGAAATCGTCCTAGAATATGTTTATACTTCATTTACCATCGATTTGGGTCGTTTAGAATTGATTTTGGCGACTTTTCATTTTTGAAGATTTTTGAAGGTATACCCCTTCACATTCTTGCGATTTTGGATCAACCCATTTTTTGACCAAATAAATTTTCTAACCGCTTCTTTCGACCAGAAATCGTCCTAGAACACGTTTTCAGACGTCGTTTCGATCAATGTTCGAAAAATGACAAAGTTATCCACAAATGTAAAAGTCTTAACCCGAGATGTTGTTGACGTAGGTGACGGGATTATATGAAAAAAATACTTTTTTTCCCTTTCTTTGCGAATTCGCGTCTGGCAAACATGAAAGCAGCGTACTTCTTTTTTCTTTACTGACATGACCACCTGCTACCATCGCAAACTGCCAATTCACTCGGTAGGCAGGTACAAGAAGGAGAAGAACCTTCCACTTCGAGAATTTTTCTAACAAATACGTATATAAAACATGATATATAGCAATGAATTACCTGCATCTAAAAATGTTTGATAATATCTTATTGTTCGTAGAAAATGAGGAATATTGAATGTTCTCATAATTTGTAATTAATCGAAATATTTCCGATTGAAAATAATGTAATAAACGGTTCTAACGCAGATGTATAACGCAGATGTATAACGCAGATGAATTTGATTCGTAGATTCAGAGGTTATTCCAGGTTAGATAAAACGATAATTCTAGTTTCCTGATCTCGTTTACGGGTTATCAGAGTTTCCCGGTGATTAATCTCGGCCAATAAGTTCGGCCTTGGTCGTATTGACTTCGCGGAAGTTCACGATGAGAAGCATATGCTACGGAAAAATAGTTTAACGAACATTCGGGAAATATTGGAAGTGCGAGATCAAGGATTTCGCTTTGATCTCAAGGTAAAACTCTTTGGGATTTTAGCTCGGGAAAAAGTTCGAGGGCGTTAAAGGATTTTTCTCAGGACACCACTCCGACCGCGGCTCATGGAATTTCTTCCCAGCACACGTTTTCCAACGAAATAAACTGGAATTCTCTTAGGGTGCTCTTATTTTTTATTTCGAAATCCTTTGGAGAATGACGGAAGAAAATTTCGGATACTTGTAACGTATTGATTCAATTTCAATCTGCAATGACACTAAATATTTTCTTCCGGTAAAAATGAGGTATATATTATAGTATTTGGTTAGCTTGTGGGAAATGATGGATTATTATCGTGGAATCAAATTCGATACATAATTGCGCGGATCGCGCAAGGGTCTAGAGAGTAGAAATTTTGTGGAGAAATTTTGTGGAGAAATTTGTGAAATTTGTGAAATTAGAGAAGGCAGTCTAAACTCGATTAACTCGACACCCGTCGTACGGGGTGGTTCGTTAACTCCGACGCATCGACTTCCTTGGGATTAGGTTTGCCACGTTAGGCTGCATCCTCGAGGCTTTTGCACCTACATGCAAACCCAAACCCAAACCCAAACCCAAACCCAAACCCAAACCCAGAGGTAGGAGAGACGATGAATCGGAGGTACACCCTCTGCTTTTGGGAATTTAATCATCCGGTTCGAGTAACCACGACGCTCGGCAACCTCCTTTAAGAGATTCAACGGGAGTTTCGGGAGTTCAAGTATCAGGACTCTACATGGAAGTTGGAGAAAAAAGATTGTCTTCTATTATATTATATTATATTATATGGAGAACTTACATGGACTGGGAGCAGCGGTTTGTATCGGTAATGGTTTCCATCCCATGACATTTCAACGTTTTCATCAAAATAGAGAAAACTTTGTATTTAGCAACCACTACATTAGTCGACCACTTTTTACGGTCGACTTTGCGATAAAGTGTTTTAATAAAACACGCTTTTTCGCTGTTAATTATTAAAGATCGCGGCGTGTACCTCGTTGTTATTCGAAGGAAAAGGATGATAGGCTCAGCTGTGAATAAATGATCGTGACCTTAAAGGTCACCAGTCGCGCGGAATATTTCCACGTACTTTTTCGGCAAACGAGACGCGTGCTTAGCCTCGTTTTCGTTAATCCTCACGAAGGTTCGAGCCGAGGTTCGAGCCGAGGTCCTCCCTTTTCCTTCCTTCGCGTGTTTGCCCTGTCTTATTAATTTACAAGGTGGAAAGGGAGGAGGCAGATACGAAGGTAGAGGATGCTGAATAAATATCCAGGAAACGAGGACGAAATTCAGGATAGCTCGGCCTCCGGGGCTGCTTCGTGGCTGCTTCGTGGCTGCTTCGTGGGATCGGCTTTGAGAGAGGGAAGGATAGAAAGAGTGAGAAAGGGGGAAGCCAGTACGGTGTAAGACCGTGTTTAATTTATTTCGACTGCCAAGGACCCAGACATTAAGCTTCCTCTATTCTCCTCCACCTTCCTTATTTGCCTTGCATTCGTCACTGGCAGGAGTACGTTTCGTCTAAGGACGCCCCGGGCACCAGTTCCTCCTTTTCCATTCCCTCTTCCACTCTTTGGTATACAAATTACACGTTAAGAGTCGGAATTAACGGATCGTGATTTATAGTATTGTTCCTGGCAATACGTCCTGGCAATACGTCCTGGCAATACGTCCTGGTATCCATTTCGGTGTGTGTTTCTTGCATCCTGAGGTAACGGGGGCTTCTTGGTTCAATTAAGTTTTAACGTCGCTTTAACTTCCCATGGGAAGCGGATACTTCGATCCATGACATTAAAATTACTCGACAAAGACTCGCGGTAAACATTCTTGGTCCCTTGAAATTCATTGGGAAATTGGTTTCAAAGAGTCGGTTTATTCTATCAAATGTCGGTTTTTTCTATCAACCTTCAAATCGGGCGAATGATTTAAATGACAACTAGGGCGACATTACGATCTGCTTGTATTTTCACAGCTTTGTAGAACTAGGATGGTAGAACTTTGGACATTTTGCGAACGTAAATATTAATGATGCATAGTTCTATCAATAGATAATTGGCAATTAGTACGAGCTAGAAAAAAGAGGAGGTTGGTTGGTGTAGCGAGAAAAGTGTCAGGAAGGTGGGAAAAGTTATTATGAATTAGCCTCGATGCAGCTAGTTCAGGCAGGATGGTTCCTCGTCACTTCTCGTTTCTGCCGGAGTCTCTAACACCGTAAACTCATCTAGCAGTTATTACAAAAGGGAGAGAGGGAGAGAGGGAGAGAAAGGGTAGAAGTAAGACGGGGATAGTGAAACTTTGGTGAAACTCCTTAACGAGACGTAGCAAGGTCCATTCTTTACGTTGTGTGCCAACACTCCCTTGGAAAGTGTTGCTGATCTACACCTATAATTCCTCAGGATCAGCTAACTTTCACGATAAGTAAGAGAAATAATAAGAAATAATAAGAAATAATAAGAAATAATAAGAAATAATAAGAAATATTATTTCAAGTATATTTGTACATTAATTGAATAAGTTCTTGGTAGACCTACTCTTGGATGCGAAAGAAAGTTACTTTGTCATATTTTTCAAGATAGAATCTTTGATGCCTCGCTAAAATATTGCTGGAATAGAAATGCTTAAAACATTAGCTCCTCGAGTCACTAAAATAATTTCACATGTGAAAACTATAATGCTCATGAATGGAATTTCCAAGCAGACGCGATTAAGAATGAAAAATTTCATTATCTTTACATCTACAAAACAATTACTATAATTACTTTCAAATCTGCGCATTATCCAAAAATTGAATCAAATGCTCTCAACAAAATTCAAATCCCCGAAAACGGACTGCGTAAAATTCACCGTAAAATTCACCGTAAAATAACAAACCAAATCGTGTTTCTCTCGAATATCATCGCGTTCATCGACGCTGCGAAGGTTCGTTCGATATTTCGTTCGATATTTCGTTCGATATTTCGTTCGATTTTACAGGGAATTCAAATAATTCACTTAGACCAGGATCCCGGATAGGATCCAGGATAGGATCCAGGATAGGATCCAGGACAATTCAAGGGAGATTCGAGTTGCCCGTAGTTTCGCGACAAAACTTTTTTTCTTCGGATAACGAGAACGACGTTATCACCTGCCAATTTACCGCATTAAAGTGGTGACCTCCCTCTGTCTGGTCATCACTTTTTTTGTCGGTTCAAACTGTCGCAATAAAATGGCTCGTAAACCGACACACATCCGACCGATTTGACCGATTTGACCGATTTGACCGATTTGACCGATTCAAGGCGCCTCCTTCTCAAGGCGACGTCCTTTGGCAGCGAGTACCTCGAGAGACTCGAACGAAAGGAAATTTGAGCATTTTTTCATGGTGAAAAATTTCTTTGATGAAATTTTAAATCATAAAATGCATGCAGATGCCTCCGCTATCTGACATGGTTTTAGGAGTGCTTAGGTTCACCAAGGAACACGGTGGTCTGGGTTAGGTCTGCTTTGAGTATAAACGTACGTATAAAGGTACGTATAAAGGCAGTAAGGTAGTACCTTCCAGCGTGATGTAGTCTCCAATTTTTATGCACACATCCCGTAGACTTTCCTCCTCGCTCGGAGTTGCTTGGAGTTCCGTGTGTGCGCTCTGGATTTGCAGCAATTCTTTGCGAACACTCTACATCTTATCTCAAGATTTAAGAGTACCTACGAAAACCGAAGAGTAAACGTAAAAACGTTGTTCGTAGTTTTATCCTGCGGTTCGACCACCATTCATTTCGAATCTTCGAGGAATATTGAAGGAATAATGGCTCGACAAAAGCATCCTTTTTATCAAATATTCCGACCTTAAGAATTGAATCCAATGGAACGAATTAGCCGTGTACCGTCATCCAGACAGTTGATTGTATGATTCCTAGAAATCTCGCTTTATCTCGACATAATCCACGGAGTTCGAATCTACTTATGCATGCTTAATGCTTACGCGTGTTTCTGATATCGTAGTCAGGTTTGATCACTGAACATGTTTGAAGATGAAGGACAAATTCGAAGATGAAATTTATGGGAAAGAATGAAAGAATGTCGGTTCGCAGGATTATCATTGAACGATTACCACAAATAATGGAGGATTTATGTCATCCCTTCATTTGCAATTACCATCGGGATCTATATTAATCGCGTCTATCGGCGCGATCTCCGGTGCTGTTTCCCAGCTCCCGTTCACCCCATTCACCCCATTCACCCCATTCACCCCATTCACCCCATTCACCCTGTTCATCCCGTTCAGTTTATTCTCATTTTCCCCTCTGTCGTACCCTTCTATCAGGACGCACTTTCGACAAAGTTACAGTCGTCCATTACAGTCGTCCTTCGGGCGATCCTTTACGGCCGTTATTTACGATTATTATTATTGCTGGCCAATGGTCACTGTCATGGTGCGGCTATCGTGGACGCAGAAACGAACCTTATAACTGACAAGTGAGATGGACGAAACGCGTCGACGGAATTCACTGCATGTCAACCTTTATTTTTATCTTACGTTATTTTATTTTATTATCTAACATTATTTTAGCACTCGATGTGTATTAATCGCGATAAAATGCTGCTGATAATAACTACCATAGTTAAAACTACCATATTATTGTATATTGTATATTGTATTCATAGATTAACCAATTTCTCGAATAAAATATCCAACGGCATAACGTGGCATAATATGACAAGATTATCGTCGCTAAATTATCATTTCATAAAACGCGGAATTCCAGGTAATTCCATGCTCATTGGAGTACGATATCGCGAGCAAAGTACTTTCCGGCGTTCGATGAACAAAACAGGAGAGTAAAGGTAGGAACTCTCGTATGAGTAATAAATAAATGACAATGTAATGCTTGCATGTGTGCTGTACGGGTTCTGTTTCACGGATTCTACGCGTGCACGGAGAACTTGATTTTATCACCCCGCTGGACCATTGTATTCCCCTCATTGTTATTCTCTATCTGCCGTATCTGTCGTATCTGCCGTATCTGCCATATCGCCGTTATCTCTAACCGCGAATTAGCGTTTTTCGTCGCGCTCCGATTCTTTCGCGGGCCGGCTTTCCATCGATGAGATTAAACGTCCTGCAATTATATCGCAAAACAAATAACATTCGACGTAATGGAAATAAACGTAGAATTCAATGAATATATTTTACGGGCAGAAATGTTGAAATTGTCAATTGAAATTATTGAGCATAAAATCGAAGTGTAATAAAACATCGAAGGCCTTTCGATAATTGAAAAAGTCAATTCGTTCGAACTGCCGCGGAAGGGGCAATAGAGAGCGGAGTACGTGTATCATGAATAGAAAATGTCCTCGCTCGAGTACATTCCCGTTGGCTTACGTTCCAATTCCATTATTCTTGAAAATTTCAAGCGACCCGCAGAAGTGTTGCTTCTATATTATTAATAAATACTTTGTGTGCCTCGACATTTTTCCATCCCCAGTGATCTAAAATGTTCTTAAATGTTCTTAAATGTTCTTAAATGTTCTTAAATGTTCTACTTGGTATATTGAATATTTATCTCGACGAGTGCTGTGCTTCGAATAACGGTCGAACGATTAAAAATATCCATCGCGAAGTATAAGGCGGAAGATTGTCAGAAGGAGCGACGATAAAGGGAAGGAAGGTGTAAAAATAGTTGTTCACAAAGAGACTCGTACGTGCAGTGGGTGGTTTCAGGTTCGCGAGTGTCCATGCGGAAGAAACGATGATCGATAACCGTTCGATAGCACCGCCGACACTGATGGAACTTGTTTTTACCCGGAAACTCACGTAGAACCCGGAGGTACCTGCATCGATTCACATTTACCAGCAAAATTATTGGCAAACAAAAGAATCGTGCATTAATGTTTAAGAGATCAGATATTTTCCCCTCGATTAAGTAAAAAATCAAATCAAATCAAATCAAATCAAATCAAATCAAATCTTATTTGATTCTCCTGCATTGCAATGCATTGCAATAGGGTGTAAGGGTAGACAGTAGGTAAGAAGACAGAATTATCGCACCCACGACTAAGGGTGTAAATACCGTTTTACAAGCGTGGGTTGACCATCGGCGAGGGGTCGGTCAATGTCCCAACCCTAAAACACGACTCGAGCCGACCGGCAGTTAAGTCGTTAATGCGATGCTGTTGTTACGATTTCAGGAGGGATTAGAATTACCAAGGTTTATTGCCTTTATATTAGGGCTTTATATCGGGGAATTGTATTCGCGTGTATTCCTCGAACGAAATTGGGGAGAATAGCGGGTACAGCGAATCACTGTTATATCAAGTCAGGATTGAGTCCTAGACAGGACCTGGAAAGGACCTAGCAAGGATTAAGATAGTTTATTGGTAGAACAACTGCGGAAAAATAGAAAGGAATTCAAGTGAGTAGTAATAAGTAAAAATGCTTTTTCCATAGCCGGAGGAAGAATAGGATTTATAATAGGAAATAAATGAAGTGTTTCGAAAGTACATCGCGTTCCACGCTTTCCGTATTATTGTGGCTGATTATGATTTATGAATACTTTCTGCCATCGTATTGTTTATGCAGGGAAATGAATGGAGTACATCCCGTCAGGTTTGTATTACTTATTAATATATTATTCGCGATAAGAAGGCCGTGAAACGAGCTCGTAATACCGGAGTTTATTTTGCGATTCCTTATTAGAGGTTTTGAAGAACACTAGAACTAATACATGCACTAGGTTGATACACTTCGCGAATTCTTTTCCTATGACTTCACTACGACTTCGTTTTACAGGTGGTTACTGTTTCCAAGTCGTTCGACCTGGGTGTGGAACTAGGTGGATCAAGATTCCTTATGAAAATCATAGAATATCGGGATTATTAAGTCCCGATTATTAGTAATATGTATTACTCTCTATTTTTGATTCAGATTTGATGTTAACGTAATGTCCTCGAATCTGGTGTCGTGGATATTACGTAACGTTAATGCTGAAATTCCGGAGAGTTTTGTAGAGTTCCCAAGTGATCGTTTGAAATATCCACGATTCGCATTCACGCATCTCGTATCGTCAGATACGACTATTTCTCGTGGAATCGTGTTCTACCACCTATCTACCTATCTATCTATCTATCCCTCCGTTATATTACCCTTGTATACTTCCGTTTTATACATATATTATATATATATATATATATATATATATATATATATATCGTAAAATAAAAATGCCCCTCTGGAATTTCAGTACAACAAGTCTCGGCGTCTCGTGGGCCATCCTACCGTGGGTCGAGCAATATTGCGAAAATGCATTAGCGGAGCGTAAAGGAACATCTTCGTGACTTTGAGAATGGAGAATTCTTATTTTCCATGAAATGCATCAAGGCGTACTTTCGAGTGAGAATTCATGAAATATCGTATTCGATGCATTCGTTGCATCACATAATTATTAATGTAATCCGTATGAACATTAAATACAGATTAAAAGACTGCGAACGATGGTGGGATATCGTTTGGTTGGTTCAAGAGGTAAACAGTGAAATCAATAATGATTTTTTATTAAATTCTAGGATCATTGTGCGCACAATCCCATCAAAGCCCCGTAGAAACGTGATAAGAGTGCAACACAATACGAGGATGTTTGAGAAATGATTTTATGATTTTTCGTGGAGCGCGGATAGAGGGAAGGAGAATTTTGTGGAAAAGATTTTGCCCGTTTCCTCGCGAATGCATTCCTCGTGATATTGCGACTACTCTCATGGCATGAGGCTTTGGGGATGATTGCCGGAGACCCGGGGGTGTGTTTTCCAGTTGTGGAAGAGTGTGAAGGGTCCGGGGAATGATTCCGAATGAAGGGGGTGAGTTTCGGTGTTCGGACGTAAATGCTAACCTCGTGAACGACGACTGCTGGGATACGCAGGGGATGAAAAAAAAGGACGGCCATTCGGGCCGGGCATATCGTGTACACTACTGTACACTGTAGACTGTACACTCTCATCCAATGATTTTCAAATTCGCGTCAAAGTGCAAACACTAAGGTAATGCAAATTATTTATTACTCTAAATATCACCTCTTACTTTAATTCTTAAAGATAATTATTCCAACAAATACTGAGAGATTCGTTGTCGAGATTCGTTGTCGAGATTCGTTCTCGAGATTCGTTCACTCGAATGATTGATAGATAGAATGAGGATAAAAAGGATATCAATAAAATTATTATCTAGTGAAAATGATTGTAAAATAAGCAAGAATTGTGTGAGTGAACTATAATCCGCGTTAAAACCTCCAATGATTTTGTTCCTTTCGGAATCATTGTAAGAGAGTGTACGTCCTTCCTGGGAAAGGAAAGCTCCTACGTCTGTAGGATGGTCGTCGACCATCTACCGTCGACCATCGGTGGTGGTTCGTGCTAGATGGCTGGAGTACGATGATGGGAAGTCTCGGAAAACAACGCCTTGGGGAATCGTTTTCTAGGGAAAGCTACGAACATGCCGATGCTTTCTTTTCTCTCCTTCCACCTCCCTGAAATATCGTTCTATGGGGGAGGAAGGAATACGAAGAAACTCGGTGCGATCTTTTGGAAATAATCTCGATTGTTCATGAGGGGAGAACTATAATACTATACTATTTTCATAGTATATCTATGAATTTACCGTAAGGGCTTAAAGCAGGTAAGGTGAAATTAAAAGATGATCGTTGAAGCAGATCGTGGTTTGCTCATGGTTTGCTCATGGTTTGCTCATGGTTTGCTCATGGTTTGCGTCATTTAAACCTTGGTACATTCGGTTAAAAATGAAGAAACAGGACTAATTTCGAAAGAGGAATATCCCGAGGTCATTGTGATTCCGTTAGATGCAGTTCAAACGGCTTAACCGGGGATACATTTCGTATGCAAATAGGAAATGTGTTCCCGAATAAGCTTACGTCTCTGTAGCTGTTACGGATCAGCTCTTACGACACGTAAATCGTTTCCCGGACGCTCTTCCTCGTGTTTCCTCCACTGCGTGTTTCCACAATCAACTTTTCGTAACTCGATTAATCTTTCGCGAGCCGAGATTGCCCGAGTCGGGTATGGGCTACGGCAATAATTTAGAATGCACATTTCTACCACTCCCTACGCTCCTCTTCTTCCTCTTCTTCCTCTTCTTCCTCTTCTTCCTCTTCTTCCTACACCGCGAGCTTTTATGGCCAATGAATCACTAATAAACAGCACTAATTCTACGGCAGAAGTTATAACATAATTTCGACTCCTTTCGTTCGTAGTCGTTGTACAAACGTAATCATTTTCTTCGAGGTTCATTATTATAATAGTATTATTATATGCTATTAATAGCATACGATCTAATCGTTTGGTCGCATAATTTTTCTCCCGATATTTTCCATCGATTTCATTTCCTACGAAATTCTAAATTCCCAAGATACATTCCTCGTCCTAGAGCCTCTACCATATATGTAGTTATAGGGGTTTTGGAGGCACCCCGGGACGGGAAAGCTCGAGCCCTCGATTCCTTAGGACAGGGGTCCCTCGCGTGCAAGGAGAAACTAACTTCTAATCGAATCAACAGTCCCCTTGCTTCGATTTACTCTCCTCGAGGATACGTCGAGAAGGAAACTTCCATTCCCGTTGAGTTGTCTTCCTGAGATGAAGTAGCATCTGCTAGTTGCTCTTTCCGTTGCGCTTTCCGTTGCTTGTATTTTCAGGAAATATTCTTTCAACGCTCCAACTTCTCGAGAAATTTCAAGGGTGTATTCTTACAACTTTAAGGATGAGGAAAGTTGTATGGACGTATGTCAGAAAATGCATCCGACTTCTAGCTCTTAAAACTACGAGATCACAGAAACTGTGTCAAAGAATACATTCCATTCCTCGATTCAACATTCAAAAACATTCAAAAACATTCTAAATAATCCTAGTTATTATTTGTATTTTATTTAGTTGTTTAGTCTCGACTGAAATTCTACGAATACGAATTCTAAGAAGAACTCGTAGAATTGTTCTCCAGGGGAGGTGAGGCTACTTCTCTCTTCGCGTTCTCTCTTCCTTTTATAGTTTCCTTTTATTCCTCTCTTAAAAACAAGTATCGTCGACAGAAAAAATATAACCTCAAGAGCATAATAATAAATAGTTGTTACAGCGGTGATAGACTTGAATTCATTTCTTAAATCAGTTACGAGTGTTCGGAAACTCGCGCGTCGCGTAAGCTCGAAGAGTGCAATTTGATAAATCCGGATCAGATCCGGATCAGATCCGGTCAGTTTCGTACTTAACAACAATAACTTTCATGTACTGTTAAAGCAAACTAAACGAGCACATCAGTTACTGGAACAAGGAGCGTGTTTGTGGTGTGTTCTCATATCTCGAAATCTGCCGCAGGTGTTGCTTCCGCCGAGTGCAAAGAGCATTTCGCATCGTTGCCGGCATAGAATACACACCTTGCTCTCCGACATCCAACGATTTATACGCCTCTTCACCGCTTACCTATCGAATGTCTGCTACCATCGATCAGAGTTTTCGAACCACCTATTTCCGGTATTCCACTTCGATAGGTTTGTCGGCTCTATTCGAGCTCCATTCGAGCTCCATTCGAGCTCCATTCGAGCTCCATTCGAGCTCCATTCGATATTCAATTTGATTGTGTTGCTACCATCTTTGAAAATACAAAGATGTATCTGGCTATCCTTCGCTACGCCGCGGAGTATCATCCGATCAATCGAGTTATCTTAAGATACCGAACGATTTACATTCGGAGATTCATGAATAAGTCTTATAATGTCTTAGGACTTATTACTTAAAGACGGATCAAATGTTGGATGCGCACTCAATTTTCGTAGAATAATAGCGTATTGACATAATAATAGTGGATTGACCACTGAGTGCAATGTTGTGTCGAACAGCCTTACGTAATCCACTCGAACTGATAGATTTCGGTTACCGGGTTATGTCCTAGCACGTGTGCTTTATCAAATTCGCGGTATTGAGAGGATATGATTCGAAGGATTGATTCTCGCTCGAACTTCCAAGGAAAATAATTCTAATTTTTATACTCTTACTTAATTGTTATATATGATAGTAGTATTTCGTTAATTAATTGCGACAGAGTGCCACGGAATATTATATCCGTATAATATTCTGGGATAAGATAGCACAATAATTTACGGTGGAAACTGTGAGCAGTAAAATAAATCCAAATGAAGGTAGAATTCACTCGTTACAAGCATTCCTCTCCAAGAACTTTGAACCGCACGCTGTCCGCACGCTATTCGCACGGATAGGAAAGTTGTATAATAAAATATATACCCTTTGATACCGCGAGCTTTCGAGTGGGTGGATACTACTAGATACAGGTATCTATGCTACTAGTTGTAAACTTCGTTATGCCCGTAGTAGTTTCATATCCGGGTATGATTCGATTATTCGATTATTCGATTCCAATGTCTCAGAAGTATATCGTTTGACTGGTGTAGGAAAAATTCTATCATACGATTTGATGGACACGATAAATTCATGTTTCCCCTCTGATCTGTGCTCTCCGTGTGTCTTCTTTTATTCGCTGCACTTTCCACCCTCTATTCGCCGGAAGAAACGAGATTCGAGAGGAAGGAGAGGAAGGAGAGGAAGGAGAGGGAAGTCTTAAATTATTAAGTATTGTGGTAGCCCGAGCGGTCAATCGGTTTGAGTGCGAATTGTACTTCCGTGAGTGGCGGCGTTCGATCACCGAGGTCACTCGGTTAAATCGAAGGAAAATCACAAGGAAATATCGATATCGATATCGATTCCAACGTGTGACCAACGTGAAAATCTCGGCCAGGTAAAAATGTCCTTTTCCCTTGTGCCACCCTCATCCAGGATTCACCTCGACATCGTTCTCGACATCGTTCTCGACTCTTTTCCCTCTCCGGTCGCGTCGTAATCCGACGTGAAAAATTGCGTTTCTCGCTGGAAGATATACGCGGTCCTCTGCTTTAAAGAGCGAAAATCTCGGTGACTGATATTTCATTCCGCGCTTTTTCGAGGGTACGTCAAAACCCCCGGCGACATACAAGATAAATATTCGCGAGAACCGAGAACCGAGCTCGAGAGAGAGAGAGAGAGAGAGAACGTAAGCTCGAAATCCTAATTGCCTCGAACACGATGTATACTCCTAGTTTTCCTCGGCGAATCCGCTTCCTCCCATTCTCAGGAAAAATCCATTATCCGTGAATTTTTATACATTTGTCTCCCTTTCAAAGAATTATCTGATACGCGATCAGTTTATTCGTCTGTTGTACCGTTGATAAGACGAATGATAATTTAGAAAAAGAAATCTGGCCTTTGATAGAACGTGAAAAATCGCACCCTGACATTTAGTTTCTATAGACATTTTTAATGTATCCCATGAATAACGTTGAGTAAATTATGAATTATTTTTCATCCAGAAATATAGGAATCTTAATATAATACATAGTGTATATGGAGCAGAACGAAATGCAAAGATATACATATAGATTTTCTACTAGCTGACTTATTACGTGTCAGTCTTTGCATAATAAAGGCGGCATAGTAAGTTCAAGTAGTATTATTCACGGTGACTTTCACTACTCGTTATTTCGCCGCCGTTCTTAAGAATTTTTTATATTCCTTTAGTTTCTTATTTAACAGGTACAAGACAGACGAGGTATTGGAGCTGATTTATGTCGGCTTAAAAATTACAATCTTAATCCTATAAATAATTAACGTATAATAATCGTCGCATTATATTCGGAATAAAATCGTCGAAGTGAAAGTAAGAAGAGATTGAAACGGAATCGGCTTAGTGGAAGGATGACAACCGTGAAATTAATGTCGTTATTATTTCGCCGTCGTTATTGAATCGACTTACAAATGTAAGCATAAGAATAACCTTAAATTTACCGGGGAGAGTATTTTAATGAAAAAAACTTCATTCGAATATTTCTTGAAATGGAAATATATGTTCTAGATTTCAATGTAATAATTCAATGTAAAACTCACCAAGTTATTTAACGGTTAAGGCCAAGCTTTCCACGTTAGACTCCTTCACGATTACGAGATTAGAAATAGTACACAGTTTGCGGAATGTAAACAGCCTTGAACTTGGAATGAATATCAAAACATTCTCCTGATAACGCTGCCTACTTGTCCTTGTATTGTAGTATTGTTGGCAATAGTGAGAGAAACGCTGGAGGGCGGGAGGGCAGTAGTGCGGTGTGCGGTGCGCCGAGAAGACGGAATTTTACGCTTGGGCCCACGTGTTAAACATTTCTTCAAGTTAGTATCAAAATTAATCGTCTTCTTCTTCTTCGAAATCTATTCGAATCTGTTAAATCAAATCTCCTTTCTTCGATGGACAACCACAGTTGCATTCCAAATCGCGTTTTGTTCATTAAAATTGGAAACTTTTTGCGGCGTCCCTTCAGCGAAATTATTACTTACTATTACTTACGTACTAGGAGTACGCATTTGGAGTACGAATTAGTATTCTTACATTCGAAACATTGTTCGAAATTAGCTTCTCACAGTAGTTAATTCAATAGTTGAAAGAAATAAATTGCTTTGATGCAACGAGCGAAGAGTATCGCGATGCGACATTCTTGCAATTTATACGGTATCCCTAACCTTCAATATCGTCTTTACACTGCCACCACGTGAGCCACCGCACTAATTGTAAGTTAATCAAAATTCAAGTCAGTGCGCGGTTTTGGATTATAAATTCACTGCCAGATGGTAGATTTAGATTGCACAATAGTAGTATTTTCCAAATTTGGCATACTACTTTCGGCGTACCGTGATTAGAGAGCCCTGGTCAGAGGGACGAGGGGAGCTGGGAGCGTGGGGACTCTACGGAGTATACGTGAGTCATATTTATTCTTTCTATATTTCATATTAGTACGTATTTTTTACGTGCTTTGATAATAAAAGTGGAAGAATTACAAAAGCTGTAGGCTTAAGATGTTTTATTTCATTATCCTAATTCAACCTGTTAACCTAGTTAGCAAACTTATCTTCATCAACAGAACTTTTACCAGAATTTTGGTAATGGTTTAGTCTAAGTATTAATTTAAGTATTAATTTAAGTCTTAATTTAAGAATTAATATAAGTGCCAATTTAAGTATTAATTTACGTATGAACATAACCGACAACAATTTGCACAATTTGCACAATTTGCACAATTTGCACAATTTGCACATATTTACTGCATTATAATATATACTTGTTTGTGTTCTGTGCTTTCAAGCATTGAAGAGTGACACCGAAATGATAATATCTTGTAATTGCTTCGTTACTCTAGTTAGCTGGTATTTCCAAATTTTCTGCCATATAATATTATCGATATTATTTTAGATACTAATCTTGGTCCCCTTTGAAATATTGTTCTCCTCCTATTACTGTGTGATTTAGTACAATTTAATGAAAAGTGTGGTATATGAAAATTTTCTTTTGGGCCGGATAATTATTTCTTTCTTTAAGCCCCGATTATTTAGCACCTTTATTTCGCGCGAATAAAAAGTAAGTAAAATGCCTTTAGCTGTTCCTTTATTTTTGTACGATGATTTAAAAATCGTGTTATTAACGATATTAATTTCAATAAAATATTTTCGCATCCTATGAGACTCACATTGGCGGGGGTAGAAAATGAAAAAAATATTGAGCCGAATTCAATATGAGAAACAGTAATGAAAAGTTCTTCTCTGTATGCTGGTGTGTTTATTCGTTTCTCCGGTATTCCTTTCGGGGATTGAGAAATGCTCGAAGAAGTTTTACCGCCACAGTGGATACGCTAGAAGTGTTTGATGTCTCAAACAAAATATATATATTATATCTGAATATCTGTACATCTGTACATCTGTACATCTAGGAGCCATATCCGGCGATGTATATATGTATAAATTGACGTTTAGAACCCGAAAGATATGACCGTTTTATAAGCTCTTTCCTAAATAGGACGAGCGTCGTATTAAGGTTCTTTTGACATCCTTTCTAGTAAAGAATCCTCTTTGGCATTAATGGCACCGCCAAACAACATTTTTTTAGATGGCATTTTCCGAGATTAATTTCATCTATTTCTTACACTGCAACGATGTGGCTGTTTTCTAGAAGAGCCAAAATTCAAGTATCTTTGCTGTAGATTTTTGATAAAACAAAGATTAATTTGTCTTCCAAAATTGAAGCCTGAAAAGTCCTTTTATATCTCACGTTAACCAAAAGGAACTTCCATTTAACCCTCGGCTAATAAACTTCCATATTCCACTCCCGCTACAAAGAGTATCAAAGAGTATCCTTAACTCGTACTACTAGAGAATTTTCAAATCATTTTATCTTTAACGTGGTAACAATTAGTAAAGTTATACATGTCTCACGATCGTAAAGTAAACCCTAATTAATGAACAACCTCCATTTATACCCCTTCACCGTCAAACAATTTCTTTCTACCATCAAAGTGCGTCGAGTGCCTTAATATCGTTACATTAAAACTGATACGATTAAAAATTGGTCGCACTATATTAATGTCGGAGCCCCTCGATTTTATGATATTATCATTAGCTTCGTTCTTTCCTATTACCTATTCGAAAATCGCGATAGTGATTCATGAGTGAGAAACCGAGTTTTATTTTTGCGGACAGAGAACATAAATAAAATCCTTGAATGCATGAGAGTTGCGTTCGTTGGTAATCGTCGATAAATCTTCCCTTATATTTTTCCTTACATTATTATTTATTGTGTACGCCGGACACTAATAAGGTAAATGCGCCGTCTTAATAGAACTGCAGTTTCTATTTGCATTTTGATAACGCGTATCGATGCAGGTTGGGACACTGATATCGATATCCTAGCTGAAACCTAGCTGAAACCTAGCTGAAACCTAGCTAAAACCTAGCTAGATGGCTGGCACTCTGCAAAGAGGCTACATAATCCGACGTGAAATATCGCGATATTTGCGATATTTGCGATATTTGCGATATTTGCGATATGGGGTCATAACCTCATTGTACAGGTTACATGGAACACCTTGTAGAGGACGTAATAGATGATTCCCGTTGCACGATACTTTGATGTACATTTGTCCGTATGTATTTCAAACGCAGAATTTTGGTCGATGCGCGAATAAATACGAGCGGGAAAGACGGATCTATCGGGGCGACCCAATGTGAGTGGTACAACCCTTGAGTTCATTCCTCGTCACACCCCCGAACATCCACGTTTCTGGCGTTTTTCACCCGGTTTTCACCCGGTTTTCACCCGGTTTCCACCGGGTCTCTCACCCTCGCGGCTTCCTCTCTTCTCGGTGTATTCACGTTCCAGTACCATGACACAGAATATTTGCTTTCACTCAATTTTTCATAAGCTTCCACGACCTGTTTCCAACTGGACTTTTCAACCCCTCGTGTTACCTTGTTATCCTTTCCTCCTCCATAGTCTCCGCTCGGCCATTTTGATCTAACAACAATAATGTTTTTAGTCGGACGAGCATGCACGCTAAGCTAAACTAATGTTAAACTGGCAATCGAATGTCGGGGTGTATTCGTTAGGATGTTGGCGTCGATGATAAAATGATGAATATTCGCGGTGATGTTTTCAGGGAATATTATCTTTACGGCGAATATTTGTTCGGTCGATAGAGATTTTTGTCCGTTTTGTAGAGTTAAATTAGTTTTTTGTCAAAGCTTCCTACTAAATTTATCGTTCGCTTCATCGAAATTAGTCGTGATTCTATACTAAAGAATAATCGTCTCATTCTATAATGAGACGAAATGTAGATGAAATGTAGATGAAATGTGTGGGATTTTTCCATAGTCCATAAGAATTGTACACGGTTAGGCGGAAAGTAACGAAGGATCAAGTAGAATAGGTAGTTTTTATCTTGGCGGAAGGGCGGAATGATAAACGCGCGCATGGTTGTCAGATAGAAAATCAAAAGGAAAAAGTAGTAAGTTACGTAAGTAGAAAATCGCGAGGGCTTTATCGATTCTACTTTAATGTCAGCACTTGCACGTTCGGATCGGAGAATATATGTGTATAGATGTGTACATATGTGTACATATGTGGATATAGTACTCATCGATCGCTTGGATAATCGCCTTGAAAAGAGGGTGCTCTGCTCTTCCTCGCATTCAAGGTATATGATTTTTCCACGATTCGACGAGATATTACGGTCTATCGATAAAGTTCTCCCCTTATTATGGGAATTGCGACGATGATGGCATGAATTTCAAACGAAACGATTCTGATTTATTTGTGCGGGCGAACGATGATCTTAATTCTAACGTATCAACATTATTTGACTATCTTATTTGGATTCGAAAAATGTTGGAATCTCGTGAAATCTCGTGAAATCTCGTGAAATCTCGTGAAATCTCAATGGAAGCTTTGAAAAAGCGTCCCAACATTGATCATGATAAAATAAGAAAATTCTTTCGATATAATTCATTTCCCGGGTGCTAAGGGTGAGTTTGAATGAATCGCATCGAGTCGGTGACAAGTGCACGCGTTCGGTAGAAGTTATTTGCAAGGGTGAGGGTGTTGATTGATCCCTGTGGATGGTGGTGGAACAACCCGGAAAATGGAGTCCATTTACTTCTTGGATCGACAAAACCCTCTTGCCCTCCCCCTCAAACGTTGTTTGCGTTTTTCCTAAGCGTCTGACTCACTCTTTCATTTGCTCTTTCATTTGCTCTTTCATTTGCTCTTTCATTTGCTCTTTCATTTGCTCTTTCATCCCTTCCACGCTTCCACGCTTCCACGCTTCCACCCTTCTCGAGCGACATAAAGTACCGCCGTTGTTTCATAATAAAATACGAATTAAAATATTGTAAAGTACGAATCATTTTATGAATATTCGCTGATATAATTTCCTTTATTTGCGTTAATCATGATGGATGTAAAATTTGGAAGGACGGGAAGACAAGGTAGAACTTCCTAATATTTGTCCAAGATACAAAATGCTAGAACAATCTTCGATTTGAACGCATCTTTCTTCTTTCGAAACACTGTGCTCCTTATTTCTATATTTCCGCGAGAAAATCATTTTTTATTTCGTACGTACTACGGAAAATGTGTAAATGTGTCTGGAAGCGTTCTTTTCCTCGTAGGTGCATTTCCTCGAATTGAACCTGCATTTGGTATGCACGATGTATCGTGAAACGACGCGGAAATATTCTCGTTACATACAAATATGTCCTGGAGAAACCGGTGTACTTTCCGGTGACCTTCCGTAATCATATTTTTCCGCGCAAAACTGATCGAACCGTAATCGAACCGATTTTACGAGAAATTTTTGGAAATTTCTATATACCGTTACGCGGTATCGTGGCTATTTGGTGCGCGAGAAGATTCAATTTCTAATCGGAACTGTTGATCCATATTTCGATAATATTTGGATATTTTTTTCTTTGCTTTTTTTTGGTATTCATTTTCTACCGGATATCAAAATTGATCAAAGAATCTTGTCAGCTATGTTTTCGATCGTAAGAATTTGGAATCTCATTAGGAGGTATAAAAGACGAGGAGAGATAAATGGAAGAATAAATCTCTAACAGAGGCTCCAATCCCACACGAGTTAACTCAAACTCGAATTGTAATCTGCAAACTATTTTTCCACGGCCTCGCGTATCTTCACGTCGATCTCCAATTTTTCAACGGCACGTTCGATTATCGCGGTTTAAAATCTCGTTAGAGCGAATACAGTAGGGCGAGTTAAATCTCATAGTGAATAGTCTCATAGTTTAGTTGTACACGAGTTAACTGGAATTTGAAACGTACGTATCCGTATCTTTATTCTTTAACGTGAAGCCGCAACTCTTTTCGGTGCATTTCCTCCTTGTCCGCCGTAATTCTATATCGCACGATCCGAGACTCCGAGCCAACCAGCCAGCTAGGAGACAATTTGTCCCAGCTTTTCGGTAACTCGTTCTCTAGTTCGGTGCTCTCTGTCCCCTTTCGTTTCCCTCTTTTCCCTCTTTTCCCTCTTTTCCCTCGTTTCCCTCGTTTCCCTCGTTTCCCTCGTTTCCCTCGTTTCCCTCGTTTCCCTCTTTCGGGCTGTTTCACGGGCTCACTCTATCTGGTTATCCTGCGGAGCGTGCACGATATCCATTTCGTGCGGATTCCAGGCACGAAACCCGCCACCATCCCGCGGGAGAATGTTGGGGAAACGCGAAACGCGAAACGCGAAGCGTCAAACGGGGTTCGACCCCCGACCAGCCTCCTTCCACTTTCATCTCTTCCTCTTATTCCACGTTTCTCTATAGGGTGATAGCGAACTGATCGCCTCAACTTCTATCGCGTACCTACGCGCACCTACGCGCACCTACGCGCACCTACGCGCACCTACTCGACAAACGTACACTCATATGAACCTGTATGGAACTTTGATTAACAATTTCTAGGGATACAGGAGAATATTTGTTGGATTCGTACTCGAGATTGATATAAGGGCGGTTTTATTCACTGTGTAATATTGAGAATAATGTTTTGGGAAATATATGCAAAAATTGCAGTTAATGTAATAAACCATCCATTGTTCAAAGAATTCACCATCGTGCTTCTTATCTATCAACCGCGATTCCATTTTCTACGTGAACAACGATGTACGATCTCTTATTAAAAATATCAGAAATTATAACAGCCAATAAAGTTCCACTTGAAAATAGCTAATTCTCGCATCGAATGGGCGGAAAAGGTTGGTAATATAATAAGCGACACTTTCGGTGACTTTTATCACACTTCGAAGGCTCTCAAAGAGTTTACCATCACCCTGTATATCTATTCTCCCGTTTTATCTTCTCGGCACTCTCTCTGTCTCTCGTTGCTCCTTTCGTCCCTTTCTGCTTATCAACCCACGATTCTATCCGTCTCTCGTCCTTTTTGCCCTTCACCCCCGTAGTAGGTAGCATCCAGCGAAAGGTGGTGGTCCCGGGGATGAGAGGGGTGAGAGTGATCCCGCGGGAATATCGGGGAGCATCGAAGCGTACCAACGGGGGTGAGCGATGCTGATACTGGTGTTGGTACTGGTGTTGGTACTGGTGCTGGTACTGGTGCTGGTACTGGTGCTGGTACTGGCGTTGATGCTGGAATCGATATTTTTCTCCACCAAGGGACTCAGGATTCGGATCATGCGACTCTCCACCGATACCGGATGAAATAAATTAATCGGTCTGAAACTGCGCGAACATGCCGCCTCGTAATTCCAGGACCAATGTCCACGAATGTCCACGAATGTCCACGAATGTCCACGTGGTTCCGAGTTCGCGCGATGCCGGTACACGCGCGTTAGACCACTCAGTTAACCTCATTGACGTTCCCCGAATGATTATTAGCTCGGTTATTATCATAATTTTATTCGACATGGAACATTACGACATGGAGAATTATTTTGCGTCAGGCAAATGAAATTCTAGTTACGTGGCAACGTTAAGAGACAACTCATACTCGACACGAGTTATTGATTGGTGCACGACTAGTTCACCGTGTCGTTCGTTCATTAATATTAATCACTGGATCATTTCGTCCGAACTTCCTCTTACCATTAATCTTCGAGTGTAAGCGATCTTCGATAGCTCGATAACTTCCAAGTTCTTATAATGCATCGGGAAATTTATTCACGCGCTTGCATTCATGTGAAATTTATGAAAATATATGTTCGCCGAATATATTTACCGATTATGCGAGCTTTTTAGCCATGGAGATTTGACGATATTGTTTCGCGAACAATCAGTGGAATCAACCACAACATCAGGCACAATTGCACGCACCGATTTAATTGGCGATGGGAAAAATTTAGTGGTCTGGGTTTTGAATAAAAAAGTAAAAAAAATCTCCACCCTGCTGGAAGGGCACTTCTGGATTGTACCGTTTTCCAATTTGCATTTTTCTTTCGATGAATAGAACCTGAAATCGACGAACCTGCGTATCGACGTTTAAAGTATCGCGTTTATACGATCTCCAGATCGTATATGAATATGAAATACATATTAAACCATATTGTACCACGATTATGTAATCAAATTATGTAACGTAATGGCGAAAATCATTTCGAACAGGGTTAGAGAACGCGTTTAATATTTGTTCATTTTGTACTTGAGTATTTGACGAAGTCTTTAATTTATAAAACGAGTTAAAGCGACTACTTTGATAATAATATGAGAATAATAATGAGAATCACGTAAGATAGTCTTTGTAGAGTTAATGTGCTATTTCACGCATTCCAATATAATGGATTAATGCAGTTAATGCATTAATGCAGCACACATCGCGTTATATGTGCTAATTATGTTTAATTATACTCTCCGGGGAGTTAAATGCACTAGAATTAAAATGAAGCCAGTGGTTACGTTGCAAATGGAAATTTCGCGAGAATTTATTGTAGTGATAATTTGCCATAATAAAGCTTCAGCTTGATGCTCGAATGTGAAATACGTGGGGAAGGTTTTCAATGAATTATTAGTTATACTGTTTCCAGTATGTATTTATGAATTAATATCATTTGATATTCGCGGTAATAATCGTTAATATATTATAATATATATGCGTAAAAACATTCCCGAGATATTACGACAGTTTAATATCGAAGTTATTGTAATGAAATGATTCACAGGTCGTATATCGTGCCTGCATAATGCTATTTCGTATCTATTCCCCGATGAATGGCATTGGATGGTGTTGGAAAAATGAATGTCAACATCGCTCTACGATACTTATTAGAAAAGAAGAAAATCGAATGGACGATTAGTCGCGGTGGTTTGCCTTTCCAGGGTTCCGGGTTCCGGGTTCCGGGTTCCGAGTTCGAAGGATACCGATTTTTCAGGGACGATGACTCCGATGCCAGATGGCAAAATAAATTAGCCGAGCAAATTACGAGGCATCCATCCCACTTACCCGCTCACTTCCGGCTTAATTGCACCAGTCACTCCCCAACTTGTGATCCGTCATCCCGAACTACCCTATGAAATTGTAAAGCCGGCAAAGTGAGAAGATTAAATTCATACCCCTCTTATTTTTGACTTCTCTTTAGTTAACTCTTTCTGTCTCGACAAAATCGCGCGACACCTTATTTTTGTCGGATCGTCTTTTTAAGAATGCATAAATACAGAGTCATGATCTCGTGAACTCAGAATGAAAATGTCTTAACGATTTTGAACGATGTTTATGCTCGTATTACGGTGTAATAAATAGGAGTACCGCGAAATACGAATTACCGTTTAATACGAGTCACGGTTGGAAATTGAATTAGAAAAATCTATTCGACATCACGTAGCTGGTACAAGGTACATAGGTGTATAATGGCATTGGTACACCGTGCTGAGAATATTACGTCTATATCCACGAAGCATAGCACGGTTATTGCCGTTGCAGGACTAGCAATAACTTACTGCAGCTCGATGTAGCGCAATAATTTATCGCTAATATTTTCCTCCGTGGACCGCCACTGCCACCACTGCCACCACTACCACCACTACCACCACTACCACCATCGTCGCCATCGTCGCCATCGTCGCCATCGTCGTCATCGTCGTCACGATCGCAGCCCTTACTCTCCAGCTTTCTCCTCCTTTCTCCAGCTTTCTCCTCCTTTCTCCTCCTTTCCGACATACCTTTTCCTCGGGGACATGATTCACGATTCGGGGCGATTCACGGCGTTTTATGGAACTCGAAAAGACCTGCGAGGATCAGCCGTAGACGTACACCAAAGAAATTGAACCGGGGGAAGAGGAATAGGAAGGGGATGAACCGAGGTTGGCAGCTTATAAAACGCGAAAAATATATAGGGGATATTTCGGAAAATTCTTGTATCTTGGATCTTGGATCTTGGATCTTGGATCTTGGATCTTGGATGGGGTGGCTTCCAAGATCTTCCCGTTCGACACGCACGGAATTATTCTACTTACTCCGTGGACGGCATAAACAAAACTATTTCTCGCAGCTTCGCCCTTTTCAAAGACAGCGCGTTTCAAACAATTAACGTCGAAGAGAAAAGAAAAGAAAAGAAAAGAAAAGAATACTGTTTCACTCTAGTCCTTAAAAATCGACTAAAACGAGATGGGAATAAAATAAAGTTTTCAGCGCGATGAACCAATGGAGTGTAATGTCAAAAATAGGGTAGGAGAAAAGGAGGGAAAGAAACATTGTAGAGCGGCAAGAAATTTAATGGATTTCCATCATTAAGATTACATGGGAAATGGAGATACCTGGAAGAAGTAGATGGAAAGAAATATGAATGGCGAATGCCGAGCGGAATAAAAATACAACGGAGACAAAGAGGAAAGTATGTTTTATGGTGTGATCAGGTGTGGGTGTAAGGAGCAAAAGAAAATGGAAAGCGTCACGTAGGAGGGAGAAGACCTTTGAAAGACTTTTGTGGGAAGAAGCGAAGCCGAAGCCGAAGCGTGTGTACTACTGTGTACGTAAAGCTTGAAGAATGACGTAAGAGAAAAATCCCGCGATTATATCAAGAGAAATAAGGAAGATCAAGGAAAATTAAGGAAAATAACTGGTTTATCGGCGGGCTGTAATAAAAGAAAATTCAAGGGTAGACTTGGTAGACGGCGTGGTAGACGGCGTGGAATCAAAAGTCCCGTATCATAATCATAATTCATGGATTATCCAAGAAGGGCGAAAGAAGATGAAAATCGAGGAAGAATAGGAAACGAAAACAAAGAATGGATCGAGGTTGAAAGGGAAGTTTTGTAGGAGATACTCCACAGAGATACTCGACGGAGATGTGGAAGATCCGACGAAAACCTGGAATATAGAATGTTGAGAAAAAGTACGATGTGAACGAATAAGTTTTCTAGAATTGAAAGGGCGGCTCGACCAAGAGAAAGAAGAACTGTGCAAGAAAGGAGCGATATTAGCGCGTGTTCCGGTATACGAAAGTTATATCGACGAGACAGTAAGAGACAGTAAAAGAATCCTATTCAGAATAGAAACTTTTCGTATACACTGAGCCGTACTTTAAATCATAAAACATTTCTTATCGAGTTCTCGAATCACGACGTTTATTCGTCAGAATAATGTTTACTCGAATCCCTTTTTTTCGATTCATTCTTTTTTACGCTATAAGTATGGGAAATACAATTTTTGGAGATTATCGGAATAAGAGATCGAAGATATCATGGGAGATATAATACGGAATAAAAATGTCGGATGAGCAGATGCATTCGATTTTCGGAACCGAGATTTCACAATCTCCTTTCCCATTCCGTGCCCGAAAAGGTTTGAACGAGAGACGATAACGGAATAAATTGATTCAGAATTAGGGTTTGAAAATTTGTTCTAGGTTCAGCTGGATTTGACATAACTAGTCTGTCTACTATCTACTATCTACTATCTACTATCTACTATCTACTATCTACTAGAATAGACTCTACCTTTAAACACTCTTAAACGTATCAGCGGGATCATTTCCTCGTGATTTATATCGTATATATTTTCCTTCGATCTTTCCTTGCGACCGAGTTCCGCTTAAACGATTCACGCTTCCATTTTCGTAGAGTTTAATCGAGTTTAATCGAGTTTAATCGAGTTGGACGTGAGTTGTTAACGTCTACGCTTTTTTCTGGAGAACATGCGAAAAATAGGGCTTTCTTGGCTCCTGAAATTCTCCTTAAGTCCCACGAAAGGGACAAAGGGAAAAGAAGGACCGAGTATCCCTGCATATTTTCATTTTATTACCCGGATCTTAACCCTCGAATCTCATCTAATCTGTCTGCAAAATCAACCCGCTCGAGATGGTCATCGTCGGCTGTTTCGACGGCTTTGTTTTGGCAGTGATTCAACTGCTCCATTCTGAAAGGAGGTAGCGAATCGCTTATGTAATGCTCTCCTTGCATGTATCTGAATATAATTTAGAATTTTATAATGAAAGTTGCATTTTTTATTCGAGGAGAAATTTTTTATTCGCTGTTTTCAAAAATACGTAGGTCAAATTTCAGAATGAATTTTATTCGAACAGCAAGTTGAAATATTTGTTAACTTTTGTTCCGCCCTCCGGACGAGGGTAGCCGAACGGGCAAAATTCTAGACTAACTTGTAAGTTAAAATGTAAATGTTCAAAGGCGGGAGAAGTAATACCACGCTGTCGACACTGAAGTAATTCGATCTCGTCGAAAGTGGTTTCTTACTGAAAATAAGACATGCTCTTTATGCTACCCCTGCGCTACCCCTGCGCTACCGTTTCGCTTTTACGCGATAGTCCGTCGAGCGGTAAGGACCCGAAAAAATATTAAAAATGTAGAAGCATTTTCCGAGCAATATACATACACAAAGTGATTCCGCCCATGGTTTTCCGCCATGGAACTACTCCGAACTATTCTTCGCATTTTCTCTAACGAATTATTATAAAATACATTATATTGTAATATAATTGGAATATTCTCGTGTTTACCGATGCACGTTATTATAACGAAATAGGAATGCACTTGCATGGTTTCGATGGGTTCTTATTACATCAATTATATCGGCGTATTCATAAAGTTTCTCGAGTGTTTTTCCAATGTACGTTACACGGTTATCGATGACCTCTCGAAACTACTCGAAACTACTCGAAACTACTCGAAATCCATATCCCTAGATTAATATGGGAGAGAGAATCAAGAAGAATTCTGCCCTCCTCCCGATTTCCCTCGCAATCAGCAAACTATTTACATATCGAATTATTCGAAAGAGTTCGGAAAGAGTTCGGAAAGAGTTCGCTTTGTCTCATTTCCCGAAAGATGAGGCAATATATATACACATATATAATATTATACAGTTGGTTCGGAAAATGGTACAATGACCCGAATCAATTATTCGCTCCAGTTACGTCTCGACGAAAATCCTCGCGTTGGATCACATTCATCGATGTCTAGGAAATTTCGATAAAACTCTGGCCGATTTTCCCTTGGAATTGTTAGTTGCTTAGCATTTTATCTCGTAATCAAAAAGTCTTCAAGTGGTATTGTCCGTAAGGTGTCTGGCTACTTTGAGGAAAAGTAGAATGCAGTGGAAAGAGAGTGGGTGAGTGGAAACGACCAGTGGGTTTCAGGGCGAAAGATATTACGTAGCCGCTCTATCTTTCAGCTCGATTTCTTCCGATATTCTTCCGATATTCTTCCGATATTCTTCCGATATTCTTCCGTCTCGTGGAAAAGCCGTCCCTGAATGGCTATGAAAATTATTACACCCGCAGGCCAGGACGTTTCACGTCGCGATTATTTATTGACACCAGTTAGATAAAGTGCCAGGTCCGCCAAATTTTCAATGAAAACCCGAAATCTTTTCTTCTATGATAATTTACACATCTTCTCGGTCTCTTCGCGTCTTCCCAAGAATTTCACCTGAAAGAGTGGAGGAAAATTGTAAATCTTTCTCCATGTTTCTCGCGTCGATATACAGAAATAGTTTCGTAGATGCTCGTATATCTTTATCGTAAAAGTAAGTCGATTCTTCGTGACAGATGTATTTTATAAGATTTGGAATTTTCCAATGAATTTCTTTCCCGTGTTCCGTGTTCCGTGTTCCGTGTTCC
Organism: Nysson spinosus; assembly: GCA_910591585.2. NCBI lineage: Eukaryota > Metazoa > Arthropoda > Insecta > Hymenoptera > Crabronidae > Nysson > Nysson spinosus. The sequence goes on from OU342840.1 coordinate 10,310,113, forward strand.
GTGTTCCGTGTTCCGAGCTCGAACCCGAATAAAAGTAAGATCTCGTTTAGTTTCTTTGAAACTTTGAGATAGTAGTTAAAGTCGAATTTAGCGAGTACCCGCGAATCTTAACTAGTCGAGTGAAAACTTCATTGGCACATTCATTTGAAGATACTCTGAATGGTATTCGTAGGTACACTTGTACTTTGGAAATAGGGTCTATGTTTAATAGACCAATAGACAAGTTTCGATAATAAATAGACGTTAAAATTCGGTTTTGCACCGTTTCGTAAGAATATCGTAATTAAATTATAATGTCAGGATGTATAAAGTATGTAGGAAAACCGTTGGAGGAACATCTAATGTCTCGTATAATTTTCAAGAGTCGTTGGAAAGTTTGGAAAAGTTGAAGAAGCGCTAAGAGATTGGGAAGATAGCTGAAGCCAATGAGAATAGTGGTACTTTGACTATACATTATACATACCGGAGGAAAAAGTAGACGTCGTGAACCTAAAGTTAATACAAGCTAACCAAAGATAATACTTAGAATCTGATAATAAAATAATAAAATAATCAAATAATCAAATAATATTATAATATTATATATAATATCCTCTACTCTACTAGTGGTAGTATAGAAATACAAAAAGACAAGGAATAGAATATTCCTCTACATTCATTCACAAATGAATATTAAGTGAAAGAAGAGAATCAAAGTATATTGAAATAGAATTAGGTGAATTTCAATAAAGCGAGTAATAAAGAGAGTAATAAAGAAAGAAGGAGTACTTGGATATTGCGATCTTGGAATTATTGAATGCGATGTAATCGAACTAATTGAGAGTATTTATGAATTGAAAATCGGCGCGTAAAAATGTCGAAGAAAATGCATCTTCAGTCTGTCGTCATAAATATTCATCGAGATCTTTAGATTCCAGTGGCATTCCAGTGGAATTCCAGTGGCATTCCAGTGGCATTCCAGTGGCATTCCAGTGGCATTCCAGTGCAGTCCAGTGCATTTAAGCAAAATGATATTCTTTTCCATAGAAAGACGATCAACTCTTCTAATAGCAGCTCATTAGAGTCGGTAAAAACTTTACGTGCTTCTGAATAGCCTAGCCGGTAAAATGATCGCGGCACTTTACTAAGTTTTATCTATATAATTCTTCCTTGGCATAGCCGCTTCCATTATCGACTACGTTCCGCCATAGTCGTCGTTATTTAAATCGTTCCATTAATAACGGAAAATATAATATTCCACTTTCGAAATAACGGAGCAAATCAATGAAAGACTGTTTAACTCTACGAACCACCAACTTGTGCGTATTCCAAACATTTCCGTGATTTGATTTTTTTATCCAGCGGTGATTCTTTTGAGAAAAGTCTCCTTTTTCGAATGAAATTGGTCGCATAAAAAAATATTAACCGAGTCATAAATTATGAACAAAGTTTTACAAACGTGCATCATCTCCCGCTCAATGGCACCACCTATAATTTTGCACATTTTCATCAATTCCAAAGATTCTCGTGCTGGGATTTTTGTATCACCGTACCAGCGGTGATTTGATTTGGAAAAGTCTCCTCTTTCAAATGCTTTCTTTCGGTCGCATTAAAATTACGGGCTTCAAAATTACGGGCTTCAAATTACGACCAAAGATTTTTCAAGAAAGTACAAGCTTCATTTCGTCGGTGCTTATTAATACGTTCTCTCTTTTAAACCAATCAAAATTAAACGGTAAAGTTTCTTATGAAATATTCCGTTTGAAGGGCGAAATATGAAGAGGGAAATATTAATGAACCAAGCGTTCCCTTTAATCCGAAGGTGCGGAAGCTCTCGAAACCAAGGCATTATCGTAAATTTCTGCGAGTCACTGACGAAAGTATATCAAGCGGGGAGGATCTCTGTATAGATCCATCCACGAGGCGCGGAGTGAGTTATTTGGAAATTGATAGATCACCCGTTAGGGTGCAAATAGTCGAAGTAAGGAAGAGGACGTAGGAAAATGGTGGCTGGGACGGCGGTGGGTAGCAGGGGGTGGGAAATTCTAGCAGAGGTAGGTCTGGGTTATGTGGCAGTGGTGAGAGGAGTATAAGGTGGTTCCTTGAGCCGCGAAGAAGCGCAGCGAAGCGTACACGCGATAAGGGCCATCCCTGAACCGATCCCCCCCCCCCCCCTTTCTACGCTGCTCGGTTCGAGTACAGGACTGCAATGTTCGAGGGTTGGAAATTCGAGGACATTCCTTGTAACTCGAAACTAGTGTTAGTGCCGGCGAGTCTGACGGCGAGTCTGACGGCGATGGCAGAGTGACAATTTATTCCGATATTCAGAGCAAACGAGAATCGAGGAGGAGGAGGAAGAGAGAGAGAGAGAGAGAGAGAGAGAGAGAGAGAGAATGAGAGAGAATGAGTTCGCTGTGGTCGACGTTCAACCCCTTGACCTTTTCTTTCTCTCTACGATATTTTCTTCCACTTTTTACTCCGCCAGCCGCTTCTTTCGCCCGGCATCTTCGTCCTCTGTCATCCTATCGGACTTTCAACGAGCAGTTTATACCACTGCTTACCTCTTTCTATCCGGTATTCAGTGCAGTTGGAAGCTACGCTGTCTATCGGGTTCGTTCCGGAATCACTCGGAGAAACGTAAACGTAGAATGGGATTGTACGTCGGAACACTCTTGGTAGTAGTGTATTTAGTGTATCTAGTGTATCTAGTGTATCTAGTGTATCCTTCGATGGAGGCGCGGGTACGGAATCCTTTCGTTTACCTCTCCTGCGGCAGAAAGGATCCTGAAAGGAAACCTTCTCATGGAAATGTACATCGATGTTATCGATGTTATCGATGTTACAGTTTTTGATTGGTACCGGGGATTCTTTCGATCTTCTTCCTTTGTGAATCGTAGAATTATCGATTCCATCTTTTTGCCTGGTGCTCCTTTGCCTTGCTCTGTTCATAAATACGAAAGTGGGTTATCTCGTTGGAAAAATTCAATCCAAGGAAGCATCCTTTCAGATACGAATCTTGAGTTACTTAAGAATTAGAATTACTTATGAATCGGCATATTGGCGAGCGGGATCGTGCACGCAACGTGCTGAAAGAACGAACAAAAGTTATCGTGGAAGTGGAAGTTCTTTCGCAGTGGATTCTTTCGTCTTTTGGGTCTGTAAGCCACCAGTGTAAGCCACCAGTGTAAGCCACCAGTGCATTTATAGAGCAATTATCCGAGTGCAATTATCCGAGTGTTGAAAAAGGCAGGAGATTCGGTTTAAAGGGATCGGTGCTTCCTTATCCTTATATTTATCCTTAGTCAAACACTATTCAACGTAATTAATTGAAATATCTATTACACCTTTTTTTAAACGATAAGAATACGAAGTTGTTCCAGTGGGTTCTCGTGGAAACTACATTGATCTCATCAAAGAGTGAATACTCTTTTAGTTTTCCCCATAAGCAGGTTCAATTTGTATGCGGGAGTTTGATTGGACGGTTCCCAAGAAATCCCTTCGTACTCGTGAAATCTTTTTCGGGATTCTTCACCCTCTTTTCACCTTTTACACTGGAAATTTCCAGTGTAAATCTTCATTTTGGATTCGTACTTCGGTGATTCTCGAAAACCGTAGTTTCGAGACGGAAATTTGATAATATCTATTAATACTTATAAAGAATTCCTTTATAAAAGAATTATCCGGAAAAGAAGCCGAAGAATGTCGAGTGGAGAGACATAAATATTCAATGGATAGAAACCGGCAAACTCGCGGAAACATGGAGGAAACGTCGAGGAAACGTCGAGGAAACGTCGAGGAAACTGAAAGAAATACGTAAAGCAATTTTCTTCAAATGCGATGCGAAAAGAGATTCCGAGCAATCGGTGGAGCCGAAGTTGTAGCTGCAATATCATGAAATTAACATACTTTCCGGGATTTCTTTCCAACTTACAATTAGACGCGATGTATAACCACCGGTACCACGAGCAGTGGTACCACTATCGCTGGAAGAATGACCCCTCGAGCACGTTTGCTTTTCGCGTGATGTCACCCTAATCAATTTCATTCCTTCTTCGAGGTCTTTACCCGATTCGAAGGGAAACGAAGGGAAACGAAGGGAAACTCGGTCCAATCGCGGTCCAGTCACGGTCCAATCACGGCAATCGACTCGCCCGGTGCCTCACGAATGCTAACTTAATCGTCCAGGATTCTCCGCTGCGCCTTCAAAAAACCGGAAACTCTCTTCCGAACTTGAGACAACTTCCTTCTTCGCCGGGGACAACTGCTACCGGGGAGGTGCTTCGAAACTCCTGCTTATGCTCCAACTTCCTTAACCTTTTATTCGCTAACCTTCCTCCGCTTCTCGATTCTCGACGATTCTCGACGATTCTCGACGATTCTCGACGCGTTTCATAAAACCTTGAAGAACATGTCATTTTGAAATATATTTTTCCGAGAGAAATGAGGGTCTGATTTTGCTCGGGTTGCGAGGAAACTCTATGATAGATTATTAGAATCGAGGAGAAACGATTGTTTTAACGAAACTTTCTTACGAAACGTTCTTTCATCTACATCAACGATTTTTCCTGGTTTCATTGGGAATCCGGTGAATTATCGAGTTGGCGAACTTGGAGGAAACTACTCGATGAATGGAAAACAAACGAGGCAGTTACACCCTCATAATCAATATAATTCGGTCATATGGAAGAGAGTTCCGAGCAACTATCGAGAAATTTGATACCAACCGTATTCAATCAGTACGATTCAAACACCGTGAATCCAATAGTTACTTCGAACCATGTATGAAACTTATACACTTCTACCACCACCAGTATTAACAAGTATTAACCAGTATTAACCAGTATTATCCAGTATTATATTCATCTCAATATTTATTATGTCTTTTATAATGTCAACTCTTCCACTCAATTTCATCCATTTTATATCGCTTCCCCGCTCTCATTGTGTTCGAGATATAATTCCTCCCTCCCCTTTTAATTAGTACGAACAGCGAGAGATTCTTGTTAGAGGGTCGGCCGTGCGATACAGCATCCAGACGAGTGACGAGCGGCATTTAATAAAAAGGAGATCAACGAGGTCTTTGGAGGTCTTTCTCCTGGAAATTCGATTTCAACCGACGTTAGAGTCGATGTTTCGAGTCTCTTTCCGCGATTCCACGATTCCACGATTCCGCGATTCCGCGATTCTACGGAGAAATTGGAAAGAAGCGTTTTGGAACGGGGTGTTAACGTATATATGCCGAATACTCGAGCAAGCTATTCTCTAACGCGACTTCTTCGAGGTACTTCATCCTCTGGGGATGAAGGAGGAGGAGGGGTGTCGGCGTAGACGTTGCTCTCTTAGCAGTCTTGCCTCTTCTTCGACGTTCTTCGACGTTCTTCGACGTTCTTCGACGTTCTTCTACATGGAGGGTAATTCTTTGGCGAGGCAAAGAACGTCGTTTCGACGGAGGGAGCGAGGGTTCTTTGCTGGTCGTTAAGCTGTACGATTTCCTTCGTCGGATTAATGACTTTCCGTGCCTCGTTTCACACTCGATTAAGATCTAATTTTATATTAAGACTAGGCGGTGGTTTTTCAAAACCAGCATTTCTATCATTTCTAAAGCACGCTCGGATCGTTCAATTCCCTTTTTCCTTTTTCCTTTTTCCTTTTTCCTTTTTCCTTTTTCCTTTTTCCTTTTTCCTTTTTCCTTTTTCCTTTTTCCTTTTTCCTTTTTCCTTTTTCCTTTGCCTCGCGAACCTCGCGAACCTCGCGAACCTCGCGAATTTCGTCTGTCTTCGCACGAACTTTTCAACGGATGAAACTTGAACGGTTTCATTACTCGCACGATGAATCAGACAAAATTGGAACACGGGAATATTATTTATTTTGATCCCGTGGGATTCTGAGTTAGAGAAAAATCGTTGAATTTATTTAGCATGAGAACCGTTGGGGAAATGCCACGAATAACGGTGGGATATATCTTTGTCGTGTCTATTTGTCCTAGGTGTCAGGTATCAGAAACAGTTATAATATACTTGTACCATGTTAACTTAACACAACAATAAGTCTCGACTATTTCCGAAGGAACATCAGCTAATAAAGTGCTCTTCAATTCACAGTTCTCACTATCTATTGATAGCCCGGATCAATTTATTTACTAAGAGTGCTTAGAACTAATTAGATATAAATATTGAGCTCGGAAGATCTTGGAATAATTAAGATGGAATACGTATACTTCATTTCCAGTTGTCATCTTCATAGTGTTCGAAAGATTTAGTGGGTGTGGGAAGCCAATTCCACGACGAACCGTATAAAACGCTTTCCGAAACGTACTCGGGCTTGGAAAGAAGGAATTATGTCAGTTCTGTTACTGAAAGCGGAGTCGTTTCCAACAGTCCCCTCCAGTTCCCTCCAGTTTCCTCCAGTTCCCTCCAGTTCCCTCCAGCGGTTGATTCACCTTATTCCGATCAGACAAAAATCTCAAAGGTCTCAAAATTATGCTCCTGAAAATATTTGATTTTCTATTACGATTCACGAACAAAAATCGTGCCACAAATATGTGAATAAATACCGTGGCAACCAAACTGATTCTTAGTAATTTGGCAAAACGGAACTGATATTTGATCGCAGCCGTGATAAAAATATCGTAGAATAGACACGCGTGGTTTGATATATTGAGCACAATCGAGCACAATCGCGATCATTCCGATCGGAAATTGAGGGTGAGAGTTCCGGTAAATGGGAAGGTACATTATATATCGAGAAAGGATATTATAGGAAGTTCGAACGAGGGGAAAAAGATTCCTGTTGCATCCTACGGATTTTATTTCTTCATCTAGTATCGAGAAATGTTCTTCCCTGACATGATCCTTTTCTTCGCGAGTTTTCTTCAGACACAGATCTTTCCTCGAAAAGAGGAAAAGAGGAAAAGAGGAAAAGAGGAAAAGAATGTCGCGTGGTGCGAAGGAACAGCATCCACCACCGAAAACTTCTCGAGTAATCGCCGTTATTACCTGGAGTGGGATGTACTTTGAAAAGTTTTCACGGTAAATAACGAGCGGATTAGAATTATTGTTTGGGAGAAAATAGTGAAGGTACTTGCCGCGAAATTTCGCAAACTTTACAAGTTTCTAGATTTTAATAAAGCTACAAGAGCCCGGCTTCGGCTTCCACCGAAAATCAAATCTGACAGTTTCGAAAATTTCCTATCCCGAAGTACCATCGCTTATCTGCCGGAATATAAAGGATGTAGAAAAGGGAAAATATTGATTAATCTCGGCTTTTTCTCGTAGATATCGTAACAGCGATAATAATATATTTTCTTTTTCTGGGCACGAACGAAACTTTCGCGATAGAACGTCTCGCGATAGAAGAAAGGTGCTAATTACATTTCGAAAAGTAACGCAATTTCGACGGGTAGATTGTTAAGGCGTAGCTCGTAATCGCGTGATTCGTTGCAATATCTCTTCTTCTGGGTAGACTTCGAAGGGTGGTTTTCACCCTTACGATAAAGGATGACCTCCGTCCGGCCGACCTTTCATTGGCCGTCGCCAGTAAGAACTTATCGTATCCGCAAAATCTCTTCCCGCGGCCATCCGCCGAGTAGGAAAACTTCTTTTCTCAAAATAAGGCAATCGAACTTGCCTCGACGATTTTCCCGATGCTACCGATACTTTGCCTTACCGAAACACGCCATTCTTCCATGATTCTATGATTCTATGATTCCCTCGCTTCCTCTTTATGTATTGGGATTATGTTTTCGATATTATCCCGTCACCCGATATTTATAAGACCGGCAGATTAAGTCCTCCGGGGTTTCCGGGAAAATGACGCCACGCTTCTGTAGGTGGAACTCGAGAGAAATTGCGCCTAAAATTCGCGATAAACGCGAAGGTTTAAAATAGCAGGAACAATCGGAAAACCGTATTCCATCGTATTCCATCGTATTCCATCGTATTCCATCGTATTCACCGTATTCACCGTATTCACCGAGCTCGTCGAACGATATGTCGAGCGATATGTCGAGCGATATGTCGAGCGATATGTCGAGCGATATGTCGAGTGTATGAAAGATCGATTCGTTCTCGTACGTCATCGAGATCGGGCATTAAAAAGTTTAAACAGTCGTTTATAATTTTTCCTTTAATTCGTCGCGAGCCCATATTAACCTGGATTCGTCGAGTATCGTTGGATATTTATTTCGATCACCCTCGAGAAGTAAATTAATCGTAATAAATAGCGAAATGGAACGCGAGGTAATCCGGATTCTATATACATACATGTATATAGCTACCGAAGTACCTGTAAATCGACTTTATTGAAATAGTCTTGAAAATCTTTCCCCGATAACGATAAGGCACAGAGTGCGCAGGTTTTTCGATGTAACTTGTTTTTTCTCGCCAACCTCCGACCCTTCTCGGAACCTTACGATCGGAGCAAGGACCTCTTCAAATTTCCCACCGCGATCTCATCGGAAGGGAAGCACGAGATTCACGAGATTCACGAGATTCACGAGATTCACGAGATTCTACGTGAAAACGAATCCTCGACGGGGTTGCGTGTAGAAAGCTTTGCGTAGACAATGATAAAATAAGAATAAAATTACGTTTTACGAGGGGGTGGGCTCGAGGTTATTGGATGGGCGTTTTCAGGGTCGACCTTGCGAACCCGCAACCCCTCGTACATCCATCGAGCTTTTTTTTCTTTTTTCCTTTTTTCCATCTTCGTCCTTCTGCCGTTTACGAAATCGGTCCTCTTACGAGAGAAACGTCTCACTCCATATGGCTATGGGCCATGACCTCTTCTTGGCCATTCTTCCCTTTTATTTGCGGAGGAAACACTTTTCGACCAAACGAAATAAGGAATCGACCTGTCCAGCGTGAAGACATTAAACCCGCTATTCTCTTCCTGCTTCGACCTTTACTTTCGAGTTCCCCCTTTTATTCGTTTTCTTACCTACGCCTCCGAAAATCGCCCTTGTTTACTATTATGTCTGTCCCATACTCGGTTTATTTTTTCGCCCATGTTACGTGCCTTGTAGTTCTCGCTTGTAGTTCTCGCTTGTAGTTCTCGCTTGTAGTTCTCGTTTCTATGCTTGCTTTATTCATTTCGGATATTAAATTCGGATACTCTCTCTAGAGTAGGATTTCGTACGAGTTTGAAACGTGGAGGATTGAAGGGATGGAAAACTAGTGCGAAAGTGGACCCAGCCAACGATAAAAAATCGTAAAATCGCATAATACGAAGGTACAATCCAATTGAAGTAATTCCTTTCTCCACCCACTTGAACTTCCGCGATTAATTACATATTCCTAGGGTGGCCGAGAACTCTTCAATGCCACACTCGTTCCCCATTCGAGCGGCTTTATATTAAATTAGCTTCCCAGAAATTTCGTTTGGCGCAATGAAAATTCTGCGGTTAGAAAGTGGAGAGGAAAAAAAAGGTGGCTGATCCAGGTTTTTCTTTCGCGCGGCATTGCCAGGATTCGGTGTATCCCGGGAATAATTCTGAAGGGGGAATAATGGAGTAGACCCGTTCAAAAGTCCCATAAATTCGACTAAAGGTGCGTCCACCCTCGTGCGTCCACCCGCGTCTCTTGCATTAATGTGCCATGGATTTTCGTTTCTATTTCTATTTCTACTGGCTTAATCTACTTGCTTAATCTACTTGCTTCTGAAGTGTCCAATCAAACACCGTCGTAATCTACTTACTCGTACGAGGAGGTACGAGGAGGTACGAGGAGGTACGAGGAGGTACGAGTCACATACGATCTCACAAAAATGTTTCTCTAAAAAAATGTTTAAGACTCCTTACCAGTGGAGTGCGGAGTGCGGAGTGCGGAGTGCGTGGATTTTGTAATTCACGCACGAGATACGAAGAAAGATATTCCAAGGAGAACTTCCGACGAGAATCATTTATATTCATAGGTTTTATATTATTATTTATTCATTTATATTCAAACTTTGTGCTAAACATTTGGATAACTATTTCTTAAGGTTAAATCTGAGGTTGGACCAGAGGCTCAGAAACACGCTGTACGTTGGTGACTTAGGAATTGGTCGTAGGTAGTGGTTGAAGGTAGTGGTGGACCGACCCTTGCCAGTGGTAATGGCGATGGTAAGGGCGATGGTAAGGGCGATGGTAATGGTAGTTGTACCCACGGAATTCTATAGTAAGCGAGTGAGTTAAACAGCCGGAGGCTACCAATTCCCTGGCTGCTAACTGCCTTCAACGTATAGGCTAACCCTCCGAGCTCTTTTCGGTAGTATCGTTTAAGGGTAGTTCGCCTCTCGCACTGTGTAGATCCGCGTGTGTACAGTGTACACTATGTTAAAATAATCATATCGTCCGTGTACTCGCTAATTGGTCCCGATGTGCACCCACTTCGCTATGACGGGTTCACTCATATTTTAAGACATTTCGCAAACTCTTCTCAATTATACGAATATCCGAATATCCGAATATCCGAATATCCGAATATCCGAATACCGAGTAAATGGGGAAATTTCGGAGATTTCGGAGATTTCGGAGATTTCGGAGATTTCGGAGATATTTCTAGTGGCCTTCGCGCGAATTATTAACACACTTACTAGTGTGCGAGATGAGATTAGTTCGTTTTTCTATGTAGAGCCCGTACAGAGTGACGTTCAAAGAAGCCACAAAGAAACCACATTATTATAAGATTTCATTGGAGTATTCTATCGTTTTGTTAAGAGTAAGTACGATTTTATGCTCTTGGTTTGGTACATCGTGTTTATACGGTACACGTGTGTTTGTACCGTTCACGTATGAGTAGTATACAGTATACACACGGAAGTTCACTTTCCAGTCCAATTTCCAGTCTCTCCTAACTGCCCAAACTGTTGATCTAGTATGGAAGTTCAACAGGATTGCGAGTGTAAGAGTACTTCACTGGCAATCGGGGCGATTAATGTCGGAACGAATTGCAACCAAGGTAATTAGATCACCTTAACAGGCACGGAGGCACGGAGGCACGGAGGCACGGAGGAACGAATCGAACCGCGATGACCTTTGCACAATGCGCTATTCATCCTTTCTGCTCTAATTTGGATGTTGAACATTATATTCGGTTCCATAGAAAATTGGTACCAGCGAAGCGTACCGAGCAGTTCTTTCGTATATCCAAACATTCATTTCCCGGGAATATCCAAGTTTCAAACGATCCAGAAGTTCCCAATAAATCTTCCAACTAAAAGATTCGAAGGATCGCGACAAGAGTCGCTTATTGCATTGCAAACTAAGAGGGCTGCGAAGAGGAGGTGCTATACGGAGGAGGGGTTTACTGCAACTCTGATGATCCTTTCGGCTGACATCGACTCCCTTTCTTTCGGATGGTATCGAAGAAGAAAAAGAGTCCAAGGAGGAAGAAAAGTATCTGAAATCAGAACGTAAGGATAGGGAAGAGGATGTCGGAGGGTGTCTTGGAGGGTGTCTTGGAGGGTGTCTTGGAAGGTTGAAAACAATTAGCTCGGCACCCTATCTTACTCTGGCATGCATCGGAAGCGGTAGGTAGAAGCGAGCCTCGAGATGCTTCGCCAGTCTCGAGGTGGGAAAAGGAGACTGCTCGAGATGAGCCTCCATGAATATATCGATATCCCATTAGAGGGTTCCAACTTCCCACACCCTTCCTGACTCACGCTTCTCTTTTCCTCGTCAGCCATCAGCCATGGTTCCTGGTAGACTGTTTAAAGAGTGGCTGGAAGCCAGTAGTCGAGTAGAAGGATGGTAAGGGTTTCCGAGAAAGGAGGATGAGAAGGCTGAGGAGAAGGCTGAGGAGGGAAAGGGGCATGGCTGATCCAGGGTGTTCCAGGGTGTTCGACCCAGAATGGCATCGACGGCATCGACGGCATCGACGGCATCGACGGCATCGACGGCATCGAAGGACTAACGGCCCCGACCTAATCCCAACATTAATGCCAAGGCAGGCAACCACTATCCATTTTGCACCTAGAAACCACCCGGAACCAACCACCGCTTCTATTTCGGTCCGTTCTTATTGGAATCGCCCATCATCTCCATCGTCCGCAAAAAATTAGATCTTCCTTTTTCCACCGATCTCTGCATCGCCCATTATATTTTCGATCACGTTTCCTTTTGATTTCTATCAGCTCTATGCGTGCATTTTCGGAGAACAAACTCATTTCGTCGATAAGGATCCACGAAAAGATTGGTTAAAATTAATTCGACATCGACTTCGACGAAGCGAAAGGATGGAAAGTTTGATAAATAACGGTTTGAGAGAAACGGGAGAGCGCGATACATCTTCCAACGGGACCAAGGACAAGATTTTGATTAGTCGGAAGGTTGTGTTTCTCCGGTGTTTTTCCCGGACCGGAGAGCTCCAAAACTTTGTTCATTTCGGACTCATCAGACCACTCGACTGCGTCTGCGAATGTTAGAGGAGCATTCGTTAGGGGACCATTCCCCTTGTGCGAGAGCATTTACTGTGCGTCCCTTTTTTCTGGGTCTGAGAGCTGAACTGCTTAAAGAAATATATATTTTACCAGCTCGTCCATCTTGTGGACGAGTTCATTGGTACATCGATTTAATGGCTTCCAGCAAATCTTTGCACCTATTAAAGGTAGTGCAAAGAAGAGAATTCTTGAAAGAATGTCGATGCGATGTCGGTGCGATGTCGGTGCGATGTCGGTGCGATTCGGTATGTCGGGGGGGAGAAACATTTGAGTGAACCGAGGCGAGGAATTTGAAGAATTTCGGTGGTTTACACGGATCAACCAGTACGTATACCTGGTACGCACACCTGGTACGTGCGCGAAGCGAGGGGTTGCCACCTCTTTCGTTTCGCTGCTCGGTATTCCGTGAAAGTTCACCAACCCCTTCCATCCTATTACACGTGGCCAGCCGAGTAAAGAGGCTCACTTTATTTTTGACCACGTACCGAGATAGCTGGAATTTCATTTCTCGCTTCCCCTCGGGGGATAGTTACGTTTAGATCGGGATATCAGTCCTCCTCAGTCCTCCTCAGTCCTCCTCAGTCCTTCCACGCTTTCTTCTAAGAAATATTATTACTCGAGATTCATCCTTATCCGATCCTCCTTACACTTTACTGTACTTCGTACTTTGCATTTCTCAACCTTTACTCAAACATTCTCCACCGAGCATATTTTAATAGACCATTAATAGAGCAGAGACTTAGAAATTTGTATTCCTAGAAATTCGGATGGATTCATGGATTCATGGATTCATACACACGAGAGAAAATGTAGGATTTCCTTTGCCGATAAATATTGATTCGCTCAATTCTATTGTTCACATGAAAATGGATATCGTCGTAGAATTTGGCGTGGTTAAGAAAATCAAGGGAAAAGGTCTGGGTTAGATCTGTTTTAGATCTGTGTTAGATCTGTGTTAGATCCGGGTTAGGTCCAGAAAGCGTGAGTCTAAGGTGATTTTGCCTGGTTAGACTGGTTAACGACTAAACGGTTAACCGTGGTATAGCCGTGGCTCGCTCGTAAAAATGCGAGGAAAAAGGGTGCGGCGGAAGGGTCGAAAGAAGGGTGAAGTACTAATTAACCCGTGACCGTCCTGCGGTACAGACACGAACCCTGATGAACGTAATCTTCTACGTTCGTTACACCGAAATGAATGTTTATGCTCGCTAACGGTAACTCTAATAAAGAGAACCAAGCACAAGATAAATTTCATTATTTTTCATACGAAATCTTATTTCCAACGAACCAGGTTTAACGTAGAAAAAGAATTTATTCCTCTATTAATATTTACTTGGATCCATCTATCTAAATATATAGATTAAATAGATTATTAGATAGATATTAAACAGTGAGGTCGTATGAAAGTCGTATAAAAGTGGCTGATATATATATAATTGGCTGATATTCGGTGTACCATTTCTGGAAATTCATGGAACGGAGAGGAGAGAACGAATGGGTTCTATATATCCGAATAGATTCGCAAGTTTTTGTGGCTCGAAATTTTAACGAGGTTACTCGTCTTCCTGTGTCAATTGCCAACAATCCCGATAAGTGCCAGAGGCAATACTCTGATTATAAGTAACTGGGACATTGATTTTAATATCGTTCCTTTAACGAGCAGCCAGAATGGGAGCGGAACATTTCTGCATGTATTAACAAGCGAGAGATTATTAGTTTCGTTAATCGGCAGACAAATATTCCGAAAAATATTCCGAAAAATATTCCGAAAAATATTCCGAAATATCTCGCGTGTACAATAATACACGAATGTTGGCGAAGAAAATGAATTTAAAGGTATTGGATTCGAGGTAGAAATAATATCGTGAATAAAATTGAAGAATGATAAATTAGAAAATATACAAATACGAGTAGTAATTCTACGAGTGTACGGTTTCGAGCTAGCTTCGAGCTAGCTTCGAGCTAGCTTCGACATCAGCGAGGACCCAAACATTCCCGAGTTCGCAGAGGAACGTAAACATTGCGGCAAAAACAGATTCACCGGTGAGCTTATCAGTAATTATTATCGAGCGCCTACGTGCCAGTCTTACTATCATGGCGGAGCGTATAACATCTCCTCGCATCGCGTCATTTATTTCTTATAATTATTCGCTACTTCGCTACTTCGCTACTTCCAATTGCAATGTTTAGTTGATTATGTACTTGCTGTCGTACTTTGTTGTATCGTCGTTCCGAAGTTATTAAAACAAGTTCGTAAACAGAATACTTATACTCTTGGCGATGACCAATCGCGAGTGGAATTGCAAAGTGGAATCGCACGATGTAAGCTACGATGTAAGCTACGATGTATTTATTCGAGAATGTAAAACTAAGGGAAAAGTTGTTGTTGAAACGGTGAACAGTTCGGTGAACACTATCGCAGAATTGAATTCCTTCCGAGTGAATGCAAGAGGGTCGTGACTGTTCACCTTGGGGTATTCTACTACCGAAGCCGTGCTATTTATTATGCAGTTGGTGAGTCACGTTGCATTTCCGCCTCTTCCGGTCCCGGATCGAGCTTAATAATAATTTGATTATTACGATCATTTAATTTCGTGGCTAAACACCGATCCAAAATATCACCGTCAAATTCATTCGAATATCATTAGATTCGTTGTAATGGTTCCATTAGAAATCGCAGAGTATCGTTAATGTTTCAAGTTGTGTGCACCACCATCCATCGTACATGTGTATAACATTATAATTGTTACGTTGGAAGTCAGTAACTCACGAGCCTCTGATTTCATTTCTATAGACTCGTATCTTTAATGACATGTTTAATTGCAATGATCAATTGCACGCGTTGATTTGATTGGAATGCAATATAAATGAAATATGAATGAAATATGAATGAAATATGTTGATAGTGCAAATACAATTTGAATGAAATCTAACGGATGGTGCAGCAAGGTCGTTCGTGAAACATCTCCGAATGACTTTAGTGCTCCGTTGGCCGTTTGATGTTCGCCGCGTTGTTACTGACAAGCGTTGTGAGATTCACGAGGACGTGGTGCCACTTCTCGCTTTCGGTATTCTATTCGGATTCTGCAGATGCAGATGCAGATGCAGATAGAGTTTCCCTCTGCTTTAATACTCTCCCTCAAACGATACTTTGCGATATCTTGCAATTTCGCCAATCTTGGTCGAACAACACCCAAAGTGTTGCCGAGTGATCATAGATGATCAATTTCTCCGATATACATATAATATAGATATACTCGGAATAGTCATTCCGAGATGCCTACTCGAATTTCGAAACGTTTGGACGCGAGTCATTTCATTCGGATTAAAATGAATTTACCGAATTTACCGAATTTACCGAATTTCAGCAATTTACGTGAAATAGAATTTTCCGATACAATTTAAGGCAAAACGTAATTGAAATAAAACGCTGATATTTATTCGGTGATAAACCATAAACACGTGGTAAACCCAAAGCACGGGAACCTATCTTCCAAACTATAAATATCTGGCACAGCTATTTTACGATAATGCATTTTGCCCAAGGAATAAAAAAAGGGAGGCAAACAATGCCCCGTACGGTTGTTATTTATTTCACGTTAATTAAAAATTTCAACGGCTCCCACCGTTTCACTTGACACCGCGCAAATGCCTTCTGGCTAGAATCGCGTTACGAACTGGAACGTATTATTGGACCTGGACGGTGAATTGTTTCTAACTGATATTTCCAGTTTTGAAGTTATGACAATCTTATGAATTAGTCGATTAGCGATTATTCGAACACGTGAAAAGAAATGATATCCAGCTTTCCTCGATAGAATATTGAAATATTATAATAAATAGTTGTCAGCTGATGTTACCGTAAGCATATCATAAGTAACCCCGGCGCATTAGGAGAATCGAAAAGTTTGAAGGAGTTTATCGGAACACTTACGATTAGCCAAGAAGCAGCTCCTGACTTAATGTACAATGTACATGTACTTCATCAACGTCGATGAACATTCACGAGGAATATTTCCTCTTTAACGTACCGGCTGATAGACGGACGAAGAAGGGTGAGGAGAAGGGTCAGTTCATATTTAGTCATTATTATATAATATTATATCGGACCGGTATATTACACCGGTGTGTCACGTTATTGCAATATTATACACGTACTCGTATATCTACGGAAAGTAGATCTCCATCGTGGTATTCAATGTGTTACTCGCATAATTGATAAGTATTTATAAGTATACTATATATATAGTATAAACTATATATTATATAAACATGTACGGAAATATCGGATTTCATTTATTTAGATGACATCGAATATTTTTAACCCATTGCCGATATGGCGAACAATGCAATTCTTCTTTCCATCGTTGAAGCGAATAAATTCCGTTCGATTAATGCGCCCGTCGATATTTTTCAATCGAGTATCAAGAAAAAAGAATGTGGCATTTCGTTGCACGAATTTTGTAAATAAGTATCGAGTCGCCTTCAAAAAAAGAACGGGGTGTAGAGTTGCATAAGTCAACGAGGAAATATTCGAATTTAAGATGGATACGATTCGTTAACATATTAACGAAACAATATGTAAATGTTGGTATGAATGGGAATTTATGCGAGGGTCATAGATCTTTCTTTAATCTCGCTTCTGAAAGTCAAACGCGACAAATTATTATTTCGTCGAAGAACTTGATTTATGGTACGAAACGCGTAAAACCTGACGAAAACTCAATGTTTACACTTTTTTTACTGCGATCCCTGGAAATGTGTCGTCCGTCATTACAATAATATAAATAGCAAGTAATTCGAAAATCGTCCAAATTTCAAAGTCGCCCATTTTGTTCATAAAAGTCCAAAGGTCCAAATCGATGCTAGATGTTGTATAAATATATTCTAGGACCATTTTGGGTCGAAAGAAGTGGATCCAAAATTGTTTCCGGTCAAAAAAGGGGTGGACCCAAAGTCGCAAAAATGTAAAGGGGTATACCTTCAAAAATTGTCAAAAATTCAAAGTCGCCAAAATCAATTCTAAATGGCCCAAATCGATGGTAAATGATGTATAAACATATTCTAGGACGATTTTGGGTCGAAAGAAGCGGTTAAAAAAATTTTCTTGGTCAAAAATGGGTCGAACCCAAATCGAAAAAATGTGAAGGGGTATACCTTCAAAAATTGTCAAAAATTCAAAGTCGCCAAAATCAATTCTAAATGACCCAAATCGATTGTAAATGATGTATAAACATATTCTAGGATGATTTCTGGTCGAAAGAACCGGTTAAAAAATTTTTATTAGTCAAAAATGGGTCAAACCCAAGTCGAAAAAATGTGAAGGGGTATACCTTCAAAAATTCTCAAAAATTGAAAGTCGCCAAAATCAATTCTAAACGACCCGAATCGATGGTAAATGATGTATAAACATATTCTATGATGATTTTGGGTCGGAAGAAGTGGTTAAAAAATTTTTTTGAGCCAAAAATGTGTCATTTCCAAATCGCAAAAATGTGAAGGGGTATACCTTCAAAAATTGTCAAAAATTAAAAGTCGCCAAAATCGCTTCTACATGACCCAAATCGATGGTATATGATGTATAAACATATTCTAGGACGATTTCTGGTCAAAAGAAGTGGTTAAAAAATTTTTATTGGTCAAAAATGGGTCAAATCCAAGTCGAAAAAATGTGAAGGGGTATACCTTCAAAAATTGTCAAAAATTAAAAGTCGCCAAAATCAATTCTAGATGACCCAAATCGATGCTATATGATGCATAAACATATTCTAGGACGATTTCTAGTAGAAAGAAGCGGTTAAAAAATTTTTATTGGTCAAAAATGGGTCGAACCCAAATCGAAAAAATGTGAAGGGGTACACCTTCAAAAATGGTCAAAAAATCAAAGTCGCCAAAATCAATTCTACATGGCCTAAATCGATGGTATATGATGTATAAACATATTCTAGGACGATTTTGGGTCGAAAGAAGCGGTTAAAAAATTTTTATTGGTCAAAAATGGGTCGAATCCAAGTCGAAAAAATGTGAAGGGGTATACCTTCAAAAATTGTCAAAATTTAAAAGTCGCCAAAATCAATTCTAGATGACCCAAATCGATGCTATATGATGCATAAACATATTCTAGGACGATTTCTGGTAGAAAGAAGCGGTTAAAAAATTTTTATTGGTCAAAAATGGGTCGAACCCAAATCGAAAAAATGTGAAGGGGTACACCTTCAAAAATGGTCAAAAAATCAAAGTCGCCAAAATCAATTCTATATGGCCTAAATCGATGGTACATGATGTATAAACATATTCTAGGACGCTTTTGGGTCGAAAGAAGCGGTTAAAAAATTTTTATTGGTCAAAAATGGGTCGAATCCAAGTCGAAAAAATGTGAAGGGGTACACCTTCAAAAATGGTCAAAAAATCAAAGTCGCCAAAATCAATTCTATATGGCCTAAATCGATGGTACATGATGTATAAACATATTCTAGGACGATTTTGGGTCAAAAGAAGCGGTTAAAAAATTTTTATTGGCCAACAATAGGTCGAACCCAAATCGAAAAAATGTAAAGGGGTATACCTTCAAAAATTCTCAAAAATTAAAAGTCGCCAAAATCAATTCTAAACGACCCAAATCGATGGTAAATGATGTATAAACATATTCTAGGATGATTTCTGGTCGAAAGAACCGGTTAAAAAATTTTTATTGGTCAAAAATGGGTCGAACCCAAATCGAAAAAATGTGAAGGGGTATACCTTCAAAAATTGTCAAAATTTAAAAGTCGCCAAAATCACTTCTACATGACCCAAATCGATGGTAAATGATGTATAAACATATTCTAGGACGATTTTGGTCAAAAGAAGCGGTTAAAAAATTTTTATTGGCCAACAATAGGTCGAACCCAAATCGAAAAAATGTAAAGGGGTATACCTTCAAAAATTCTCAAAAATTAAAAGTCGCCAAAATCAATTCTAAACGACCCAAATCGATGGTAAATGATGTATAAACATATTCTAGGATGATTTCTGGTCGAAAGAACCGGTTAAAAAATTTTTATTGGTCAAAAATGGGTCGAACCCAAATCGAAAAAATGTGAAGGGGTATACCTTCAAAAATTGTCAAAATTTAAAAGTCGCCAAAATCACTTCTACATGACCCAAATCGATGGTAAATGATGTATAAACATATTCTAGGACGATTTTGGTCAAAAGAAGCGGTTAAAAAATTTTTATTGGCCAACAATAGGTCGAACCCAAATCGAAAAAATGTAAAGGGGTATACCTTCAAAAATTCTCAAAAATTCAAAGTCGCCAAAATCAATTCTAAACGACCCGAATCGATGGTAAATGATGTATAAACATATTCTATGATGATTTTGGGTCGGAAGAAGTGGTTAAAAAATTTTTTTGAGCCAAAAATGTGTCATTTCCAAATCGCAAAAATGTGAAGGGGTATACCTTCAAAAATTGTCAAAAATTCAACGTCGCCAAAATAAATTCTAGATGGTCCAAATCGATGGTATATGATGTATAAACATATTCTAGGATGATTTTAGGTCAAAAGAAGTGGATTAAAAATTTTTTTCGGTAAAAAATCGGTCGATCCAAGTCGAAAAAATGTGAAGGGGTAAGTTCGAATTTTCTATATTTTGTTTGTTTGATTTAATGAAGGTATGAGAATGAACTCGCCGACGTTTTTGTCTCCTTCCTTAGTTTCATTGGTTATTTAGTGTATTTGACAAAGATATTTAAGCCGTTTATTTTGAGGTCGGAAGATATTTGTGTCCCCCATACGGGATACACTAATAAACCTTAATAAGGGTTCGTTCGTTCGTTCGTATTAGAGAGTAGAGCGTCGTCGAGCCTGTAACGAAGGGATATTACGCGATTAACCAAAATACCGTCATTTAGATATACCGTCATTTCTAAGAATGATTCTATTTATTAATATGAAACGGAGAGCATGTAATAGTCTCTATTTTATCAAGGGTCACGTTGCAGTCAATATTCGGGATTCGGAATTCGGAATTCGGAATTCGGAATTCGGAATTCATTTGCGGGAAATATGTCGCTCGTGTAACCGTGTGTTGTAAACAAGTGGAACAAGTTTATTTTACGAGTAATATATCGTAGAAGAATAACAACCGGCAGTTCGTGCGGAGTTAATTAAAGCAATTTGGCAATTTGACAATTTGACAATTTGACAATTTGCCGGTGGCATTGTAGTCTGCTCGTCGTGATTAAAATTCTCACGTTGATTCTTCCTCTGCGATAGATTCGCATCTTCGTAAAGAACGTTTAATTATTTCTGATGAACGCGAACACGCGGGTGGAGGTTGTTTATCGAAAGTGTGGCAACGGATGGGAAAAGTTGGGATTGGTTGATTCGAGGACCGCGTGAGATGAAACGGTTAAGACCGATTCTTGTTTAACAAGAAGTTGTAAGTCTTGATCGGTCTTAACCGGTCTTAATCGTTGATTAAATGCAAACGATGTCGATACGGATAGCAATTACAGATTTACGTCCTTGATTTACGTCGAGGATCCCGTAAGATTGCACCGTAAATCGAATTGCACTTTCTTCCTCGAATAAAAACGAGGCTATATCAACCCAGACCTAATATATTAGAAAACATTTAGAAAAGAAATACAAAATATCGAACTGATGTTTCGCATATCTTTTTACTTCTCTCGCGCTATGTTTCATTTTGAAATATTATATTGATATTTTTGCCAATTCCACAAATATTAATCGCGCGATACATTCGATACATTGTTTTGATAAGGATAAAGTGTTCCTCTCTTGAGAATATCGCATCGGGTTTTGCGGTTTTGCGGTTTTGCGGTTTTGCGGTTTTGCGAGAGGTTGATTCGAGAAGTGTTGATAAAAAGTAAATATAGCGTAAATATAGCGTAAATATAGCGTAAATGTAGACAGGCGGAATTCATTCCAGACGATTGAGCCTCGCGTTTCGCGAACGCTGAAAATCTGCTTTTCACTCGATTTCCAAGTAAGTGCGTATTGCGTGTGCATCACGCACGAATGCGTTGCTCATCCGACCTCCTAAGAAACCTTTCCTCTTTATTTCGAACAAAAACATTCGCTAAAACGTGTAATACGTATAATACGTATAATACGTATAATACGTATAGTATGTAAAGGAAAATCTATCGTACTATGCGCGTAACATCTCCCGAAAAATTGCTGTTCTACGAAGGCGCTTCAAAATTTGTCGCTTCAATTATCTCGTTCTTCATTTCATATTTGTTGTTCATATACTATTGTTGTATCTTGTACTATTGATGGAACGGTAAATAATATCTCGTTCTAAATTCATGGAATTACGAAGAATTACGAAGAATTACGAAGAATTACGAAGAATTACGAAGAATTACGAAGAAGATATACGGAAATATTACTTATTTGTTGCACAATTACTGTTCGCAATTATTCTAAGTAGTGCGAGTAGTATGAGTTTGGAACGGCTTTAAAGGCACCGCACCCTTAACAGCAGGTTGACTCTGAATTTGCGTTGATCTGGGTTCACTGTAGTTTATTCGGAGAAAGGGTTACGCGGGTCATTCCACATGAAATGATAGAGCATATTGATATCTCAATCTTGTGTAGGAAAGAGGCTTGGTGAACCGTATTCCGTTCTGTATTCCCGTTTCTTCCCATTTCACTTGATCACTAGAGCCGATCTACTATGTATCTGCGCATTGGTGGTTCATCTAGAATATTAGTCATCTATAATAAGTTCAATGAGAATAGACTGACGAGAATAGACTGACTGAGTTGCTTTTGACGATATAACTTGCCGTATAACTATCTATTAAACTTCCCAATTCAATGAAAAGATATCTAGGGATTGTGTGGTAGATGTTGATCGTTGAGTGAAACAAGATTGACGGGAATCAAACGGATATTACAGATTCTTGAATTTAACATGAATTTGCACAAAAAATAGTTGGATACTTCCGACTATCATTCCATTGTCGCACATTGTCGCATTATAGTAAGTAAGTGGAATAGGTTGTTTGGATCGATGAAAAATGTGATTATCGAGGTCGGTGTCTCGTGAAACGGATTCGAATCGACGCTTGTTACGCCCTTCGCGAATGGACACTCGACCCTGTTGAAAAGGATCCGAGGAGCCGGTCCTTTCAGACCAGCGATCCTTAATTAATCTGGAAATAGGATCTGAAGAGAATCTGGCGGAAGAAGAAGAAGAAGAAGAAGAAGAAGAATCCGGAGTTGCGGCGATAGCCTGCACCGATACTCTTCCTTTCTTCCACCCTCTCAGAATTCAAGAAGGCTTATATGCTCTCTGTTTTCTGTTTTCTGTTTTCCGTTTTCCACGGAAATCCGACTTCCTTTTGTCGTTTACTTGTTGGTAAATCGGCTCGACCTTCCGATATACCTTAGATGGCATTATGCGCCGAGTTTTTCACACCGAGTTTTCGGGAGTTACGGTGGTTTAAACTTGCAAAAGTTGAGGTCGGCGATATTAAAATCTAGAGATGTTTACATAAAATCTTACTGAAATTTTACTCGTTGGAACTCGTTTTAAAAAAATGTCAAAAAACTCAAATCAATGGCAAGCATCTTGGACCGCCATAATAACGTACAATATAATTGCAACTTACCTTCGCCGAGAAACAATGTCGATATCATCGAGAATCGGATGATAGAATATGAAGAAAAATGTAGGCCAAGTGTACTTGGTATTTCTCTTTATTTTAATCGTATTTTAACGATGAGATATGGATCATGTAAAATTACAATAAAACGCAAACGTGATGAATCCGTTATATAATGTATATGTATATGAATATGTATATATAAATTCTTGTACGCCACCAAAAAGGATCGCCTTTGAGAAAGATACGGTTGGATCTTGGATCTTACGCCGTGAATTCGAGCCAAGTATAATATTTGTTTTTGTTTTTTTCGGTACCTTCTCGGCGTTTCTTTGAATCATTTTATATCGTGTATCGTAATATCGGATCTCCATTTAAATTCTAACTTAAATCTGCGATCTTTGTCCTCAGTGATTTTTCTTCACCTCGGAACGAGCCCTCGTCGATTACTTTCACCTTGTTTCTTTTAGTTCTCTTATGAATTTCTCCTAAACCGTTTCTCCTATTCGTTTATTCCTAATTACATTCCCATGCTTCGTAAGTCTAATTCACAATCATACACTATATACAACGCCGTGCCTTTTAAGGATATATTGCTATCGTCACTTCCCCTTTCTGTTATCCTTCGAAATCTTTCCTTTATATTTTCTTTACGGTTCTTACGTCGTGTTTGTTTACACGAGCTGATATTTTTCTTGCATTTTTCTTGCATTTTTCTTGCAATTTATGTCAAAGGAATGAGTCTCTAAACGATACTAAAACGATACTCGGTAGAAAAAGAAACTTAAATTTAGATTTTAAACTTGAATTTCAATTTGGATATAAATTTTGCAAAATTTCATTCATTTTGATGATGATTTTTCGGTGTCGAGTAAGTCTAAATTTGTCCGATATTTTCGTCGTCCTCGGAAAATCAGCCTCGCAATTTAAAATCAATTTCCTTCGATTTTTGATTAACGACATTGAGCCATTGTCGCGTCTCGGTGACAATTCGAAACGGAATTTATTATTAGCATATTATAACTTTAACATCCCTATATTTCTAAAGCTATCCTAAAGCTATCTACATACATATATAAAATCAGATAATCGAATCTGAGATAATCGAACGAAACGTCGGCAAAAATAGAGTCGTAGGTCCTTGGAATTTCATTCGGAGACTGGTAGAAAGACTGGTAGAAAATAGAAAATCGTTGAAGAAAAGGGGAGTAATTTGGTAGGAAATGATCTGGTCTGGGTTAGGTCTGGGTTAGGTCTGGGTTAGGTCTGGGTGCGGTAGTTAAACACTTAGTAACGGAAAGTTGTCTATCTTAGATGACTAAGATACAGCAGAGGAATGTCGCTAGGAAAGGACCGTTGAAGTTGGAAGCTGATCTGGGTGGTTCTTGAGCGAGTCTTTGATTACTGGCTGCTAGCGTCAGGGTTTGCGTCGTTTGTAATGCTCCAGCACTCGGAATTCCCGGTAACGTTGACTGGCAGACAACACTCAGAGTTCCTCCGGGAAAATGATGTCGTTCCAAGCGCATTGATAGACCCAGACGACTCGATGATTCCATTTTTCCCTCCGCGGGACCTCCGCTCGATAAATCTTTTGTGAATGCCCCGCTTACCTGTCGATACAATTTCGAGAGCAATTATCCTCCCTGATAAAGGGAGGGATTTGGGATGGGTCGGGATGACGAGAAATCTCAATGAAAGTTTGCTCGAAGGTAACGCCGAAGGTATCGTCGTGGTTGGGGAGGGTTCTCATAAAAATCTTGTTCTTCTTACCTCTTTACCGTTGAGAATATAAAGGAGATACGCTGGCGGGTAGCTCGGCGCCGAAATGCACTCTGCCTGGAGCGTCTCGCCGGCCTCGTAGGATGCTCGAAGACCATGGATACTCGGTGGTTCTTTCGCTGGAATTGCCACGCTCATATTCGCCTCGCCGTAGGTCGTTAAAAAGCTCGGACCCTCCGTGGAAACCTCGCATCCGTACGAACCAGCCAGATTCACTTTTCCTGCCGTAACGAACTTAATAATGTATCTTCCTTCCGTGGTGCCTTAAAGGCTCGAGAGTCGCGGTAGGATTTCTGGTTTGCGGAGGAAGAACAATGGTACCGCGTGTCTTGGATTTTTAACGCTTTTACGCTTTTACGCTTTTACGCTTTTACGCTTTCACGGTTTCACGGTTTCACGGTTTCACGGTTTCACGGTTTCACGGTTTCACGGTTTTCTGTTGAAACCTTCTACGAGAAGCATGACAAAGCTGTGGCATGTTTTATCACGGTTCTCCTCGCGTCGATAGAATATTATTAGAATATTATTAGAATCTCGAAATGCAACCTT
This sequence comes from Nysson spinosus, assembly GCA_910591585.2. NCBI lineage: Eukaryota > Metazoa > Arthropoda > Insecta > Hymenoptera > Crabronidae > Nysson > Nysson spinosus. The sequence continues at coordinate 10,335,460 of OU342840.1, forward strand.
TGCTTTCAACGTCATGTTAATTGATAATCATTATTTCGACGAGGGCAGACATTCTCGGCGAGTAAAAGTCGAAGAAACTTTTGCGGAATATGCTCCGTGAAACGTTATCTGTCTCTCTCGTGCCGTGTTCATGCAAATGTCTCGTTAAATTTACACAAAATGCTTTACTTACTCGGAGAGATTATTCTTAACGGATTTCAGACTCCTTAATGAGAATTCCTAATGAAATTACGAAGCACGAAATTGCATATAAATTAATGTAGTCAGCACTGTTTTCGTCGGACGAAGAACGAGGAGGAATTTTTTCCCAGGGACGAGTAGGGACGAGTGGGGACTTAGAAAATTACAGAGGAAAATAGGAGCCGAAGAATCGAGAGGGCTAAAATAATGAACAGGGCAGCTCGTTGTTTTGTTCCCGCTCCCGTTAGTGCACTATTCTCGAATTTCTCCGTGAAACTAGTCCCGACATTGTTTGCTCGTTACGCTTCAATTCCCAATTATTCGAGCGTGATGCAAGCATAAACTTACTTCCCTTATACATATTGTGCTTCCTTTATTCCGCGGGAGACTTTACTTCGGATAGCTATTACGAGCGAGTCCAGCTTTAAAAGGAAAGAATAACCACCGGCGTTCTTTCCCCTCGGAAACTTTGTCGAGCTTTCGCGTTTATATGACTTAATGCTGACTTCTCTCTCGAACATAATAAATGGATGAACACCAACAACCGAAACCGCCTTTGCAATCATCGCGATCAAAAGAAATCTTTTCGACTCTCATTAAAATAGGAGTTCGTGAAATCGAGAATCGAGAATCGAGAATCGAGAATCGAGAATCGTGAAATAATAATCAAACGTCTTTAACAATTTTCTTCGATTTGATTTAAAGAATGAATATGTTATATTAAGTCAAGTAAATATGTAAATGGTAGAATGTTGTAAATGCAGAAATGGGAATTATAGGTGGGATTTTCAAGTTGACTCTCCACGTACCTCTGCGATTATTCGCTTGGCCGAGAAGCGTGACTTGCTTACTGTCGCTTCTATCCACGTCGACGTAAACACCTTCGACGGAAAAATCACGTCCTGCGGGTCTCGAACCAGGGGTAAACCTGAAGAACTCTGCTCCATCTTTGTACCATTTCACCGAATATAAATCCATGCCACCCAGATTGTACTCGCATCTCAAAGTAACCTTGTCCCACCTAGGATCCGCTATGCTCGGCACCTCCAACGCAAGGAGTTGCAGAGCGGTTCCTGAAAACAAAACAAAAAACAAATTATTATGCGATTTTCCAAAGTATTGCAAGACAAATATTCCAAGCAAGTAATCACTAATATAGCAGAAAATCGGTCAAGTTGAAAAGAATACATCGGGAATCAATTGAAAACCGTGGAAACGGTAGACTCGAAAGGTGCTGATTCGTGTACCGAAAGAAAATACATTTCGCGTATTTCGTGTATTTCGTGTGGCTTTAAAATGTGTAAGTTTAATCGATTCGGCTCGATGGAACAGCGATGGTGGTCTTAAATCGAGAACATTTCTGTCGTCATTGTGCAAATGTAGAAATGTGGAAATGTGGAAATGTGGAAATGTGGAAATGTGCAAATGTACCTTTACAATTATCGAGGCTTGATCAAATATTTAGCGGGAAATTTCCACCTATCGAACACTAACAACGGCCAGGTGGGAGGGCTTTGCATTAAAAATGGAAGTTTGCCGAGAATTTGAGGCAGCAAACCGACGTTGTTTGTCGACGAAGGAAAAATAGTGATTAACGGAAAAAATCCGTTGGAAGCTGAAATCCCCTCGTACGTGTAGACCTACGAAATGAGTCGTTATACGGCCGTTATACGGCCGCATTAATTTATTTATCGGCTAGTACCTGGGGTAGTACCTGGGGTAGTACCTGGGGTAGTACCCAGCGAATGGGCTTTCCAAATACCGAGGTAATTAAAAACATTCGATTAACCAGGCGTTTGTATAATTATTAGCCATGAAAGCCCAATCGAATGGCACACCAATGAAAACGTACGCAAACAGCGTAACGGGACGATTATTTCGCGAAAGATTCCTCGATCATTTTAATGCCAATTTTACGCTTATTACGAGTCCCACGGATTAATAGTCGGACTGGAATCTTATCAATTGAATTCCCAGTTTGTCGACAGCGTTTTATACTCGAAAATCAATGGATTTCATAATGAAACTCGTCTCGTGTATCGTTGGATAATAAATAGGAGTTTTAGGACGGTTTTAGGACGGTTTTAGGACGGTTTTAGGACGGTTTTAGGACGGTTTTAGGACGGCGGTTTGTCCGACGTCATCGCCGAACAATAAGCATACTTTCTAAATAATTCCTTGTCTTTGTATCGTGGTAAGCGGTAGTTAAACGATAGTAACTGCGATACAATGGAGCAGCCCCTTTGGCTCTTTGCTCGGTTACTCCGTTCGCGGAATGGATTTCGAGAGTCGTACCTTTCGTCCAAGGTTCCTCCTTTGCTTTCTCCTTCACCCTCTTTTTGTCTCCGCGGACGGAAAATGCTTAACTTGCTTGCAGCTGATTCCATTGTTTCGCTTCCATCTGTGTGCAATGTGCATTCACTGCGAGCCGATGTTGCATTGTTGCATTGTTGCATTGTTGCATTATGCACCCTGAATCGTGAATCGCTCCTTCGATAATTGAATTAAGAAGCCCGACTCGTGTTTACACGATATATTTGATCGTTCCACTGAAATGATTTTCGAAATTTGATTCGCATTTCACTCGACGATCAGAATCTATTGTAATGAATAGAATGATATGAACGCTGCATATCCGATCTTATTCCGATATTATTCTGTCGCAAAAACGCAAAAACACAAAAACGCAAAAACGCAAAAACGCAGTACAAAGTGCTCGACGATTCTTGACATGGTACGAGTCATTGTCTTTTTGTTCTGGCTGCTTTCGCAGCTCGTTCCACCATTGAGAGTAGTTTATATCCCATGCGCTTTCGTTAGACCGTTCACCAAAAGGAGCTGGCTTCTCGCGAGGCAATTAAGCCACGGCAATTAGTTTAATAATTAGTGGATTAATTAATAGGGGCACGCGACGGGTCAGAACGACGAGAGACAATAGCGCGTGGCTCTCTGAAAGCAAAAGGCTACGATTGGAAACGCGTTTGGCTTTACGGTTCTACGGTTCTACGGTTCTACGGTTCTACGGTTCTACGGTTCTACGTGGAATCGGTCTCCAGTCTCGGTTTCCGGCCTCGGTTTCCGGCCTCAGTTTCCGGTTGGTTCTGCCTTTCAAGATTAAGGATCATCGTGCATGCTGGAAATCCCCGAAGATCAGAGCTCCTCGAATCCTTTGAGGCCAATCGATGATTACCAATCGATGCGCTCGATAATCGAAGGAATTTCAACCGTACTTTCGTCCGTACTTTCGTCCGTACTTTCGTCCGTACTTACGTTTCCTAAACCGTGTCGAGTATTCAATAATTCATAATTATAACAGAAAAGAAAATATTCCGCGGCTCATCAGCAGTTACCGGAATACGAATGCTGGAACTCTGTTCCTCCTCAAAATTCGTTCCCCCATTATTCCGTCTTTTTGACCCTTTTTTCCATTTTCGATGGCACCCGACTTTTGCGTAAATACGACCAACTATCGCATTTTACATGGTTATTAATCGTGTTATTTGTCCGCTAATTAACCGTGCCATAAATTTCCGCGAAAGGCGTGCATAGGCTTTATTGGGAGCGAGCGGAGCGGAAGGAAAGAAAGAAAGAAAGAAAGAAAGAAAGAAAGAAAAAAAGAGAATTAGGGAGAAAGATGGAAATGTCGTTGGCATCGTTTATTTCTTTCTCCCCCTCCTCCTCCCTCTCCGCTCTTTTCTTTTTTTCCCTTTTTTCCCTTTTTTCCCTTTTTCCCCTTTTTCCCCTATCGTACCGTCGATTTGGTTTTCGCGCGACGAGCTTCACGATTCTTTTTCTATTTAACTTGGCACAATTGCAGTCTTGCGCGAAACGAGGGGACCATAATGGAGTCGTAGGGTCGCCAGATAAATTTCTAGTTAAATCGTCCAATGCGTATGACGATTTATAGCGAGCGCACGGAATCAACCGACTTTTATACCACGGCTCTTCCCCGACTTTTATACCACGGCTCTTCCACGGCTCTTCCACGGCTCTTCCACGGCTCTTCCACGGCTCCTCGCTCAATTTCATACGATTTCCCTGAATAGGATTAGATTACACTTTTTTCGAAGGATCCAAATTTTCATCCGATTCTACCTCGAACGTTCTATTCTATCTACAGGCATTCTATTAAAAATTCTTCTCTCGAATAGCATTCCTTCGAATACCGAGAGTAACAACATAAATTACACGAGGAAGTAGATTTTCCGGGCATTCTCCGAGTGAACTTTAAAAACGATTCTAAATCACGAGTTCCACGGGACTCTTTACGGCGGCGGGAGAAATAAAGGGTGAGGGTGAGGCGAGGGTAAGCACCCTTAGAGCGAGGTCTTTCATCGAGATTTCCTTAGCTATTTCGGAGTCGGTAATTCAAAGGAAGTGGATTAAGTGAGTCGTTGGTGTCTTCTGGGAGGAACAAGGGACAAGATTAGTAGGAATTAGTCGAAATTAGTCGAAATTTCTTGACCGCTTGTGGGAAGCCCTGCGGAGTAGTTTTATGAGATGTGGGCGGGTCGCGAAGTCAAGTGATCAGTCGCCACGAGTTTCTCTTCCCTTCTCATTTCTTCTCCTACGAAGATTATCAGCATCGTCATGTTTAAGTCATATTTAAACATCTCGCGCGTGGATCCCTTCTCCTCTTTCCTTCTTTTCTTTCGAATACAATACAATACAATACAATGTACGTTGCGATACTGCGCAAGTAATCGAGCATTCCTCGGAGGAATGCTCGGAGGAAATAACACTTTGCGCGTATGTCTTCGTTATTATTTCGCGAATACATTACAGTGTTAATGACTGGAATCGATTTTGAGGAATTCATTTCGTGGCCGAATATTATTAGCGGCGTGATCGATTGATAACAGGATGCAATAATTGGCACGATGGTACGATTGGCCGCGTCGAACATGGACGCGCGCGTTTCCCTTTAGATTTCAGATCGTGTTACAGAGCCGTAAGCTCGGCCGTAAGCTCGGCAGGCCGTTGCTCGTAACACATGTGCAGCCGCAATTGGCTGAAATTAGTGCCGACATTGTGTAGTTTACCCTCCGTCTACAATTGCTGCTTTACTCGCAGCCTCCAGTCATCCGAAATGTCAACCGCACGCTCGGTCCACTAATGATTTTTAATCGCTACCAATTAACGTACGAGCGGCCTTTACGAGCAGCCTTTACGAGCCATCTTTTTCTCCTGTGGAACATGTTTTACCGCGAATACAGGCTGGTTCTTCTCGTACGAAGAATCTCGTTCTTCTCCTTCAATTAGTTATTACTGTTTCAAACATTAGGGAACAAGAATTATTCCGCGCGTTCTTCGTATGTCTTCGAAGTTAATCGAGATTTCGAGATTTCGAGATTTCGAGAGAGTCGAGTTACTAAAGACGATTTAAGAGAGAGACGAATATTATAATATTCGGAAACAGGGTTACGGCGAAAGTAACAATGTAACCCCAGTGCCCCCAGTACCCCCATACCTCGTAACTAATCCTAAGTCAGCTGACAAAGATACGAAGTTCATTATGATGACGAGATTATCCTGGAGAATAATTCTAAGCGCGAGGAAAATTGTATTCGAAGTTAGACGGCGAGTAAATGCTATTTTGCAGTGAGAGACACTCGGAAAATCTGTCGGAAAATCTATGACGACACATTATATATCGCGCCTTTAAAACTCGACTGCCAGGAATTCCATAGGGAGATGGAAAAGATGCGAAAGGGACACGGAAATCGCATTCGAGAAGGAATATGGAAACGGACGAGAATAAAGCAAAAATTTGTCGACGGAGAAGTCGAAGGAGAAGTCGAAGGAGAAGTCGAAGGAGAAGGAAGTTTATAAGCTTCCGAGAATTCTATCGAGACGGACAGATTTCGTTTGTCCTGTCGTCAAGTGATTACGAAGTCAAATCAATGTAAAGAGCGCGGATTCGTTGCAAGTGTTCCTTTAGCAGATACAGTTCTCTCAGTTTTCTCACCCAATATTCTCTTCTCTATATAAATCGGCATTCAACAAATATTTGTAATATTAATACGGAAGCGAATACCTTGAAAAACATCGTTTAATAACAGAATAGAATGATATTCTCTAGAATTTGGATTAATTAAGCGACGGCGATTCCTTGTTTAGTTGGTGAAATTAAATTCGGTGGACTGTTACTCGCGGATCCATTTAAAATGGTCCGTTGAAACTCACCCCTCCGACGATGCCACGGCTTTATATGCGCCATTGTTGCCACCAAATTCCCACCAAATTCCCACCAAATTCCCACCAAATTCCCACCAAATTCCCACCGATCCTGGTATCTCCAGCAATCGCTTCATTGGTGCATCGAGATTTTCTCCTAACCCACAGCTGACCATTTCATACTCTTACTTCATTTATTTCTATCCAATTAAAACATCGCAATCATTTTGTCCAACTGCGATCAACATTTCCAGTGGTATCCGTTATTGTTTAATGCAGAGAAATCAACGAAATGAAATGAAATAAAAGGAAGCCGTCAAAGAAAGTTTATTTTACCAAAGTATTGTACTTTCCTCGAGAAAGTTTTTTAATAATACGCTGTAAGCCACGGTAACATTATTCAAGTTTTTATAGAATGTTCGTGGAATACAGGGAGCGATACTAATAGCGAGTGAATAAGACAAATGAATGACATTAAAACATATAGAAATGTATTTGACGTTGCGAGGACTATGCTCGTTGGTATAAACTCTATTGCTCTTTTCTTTCATTTGATTTATGAAAGAAGAAGTGGATCTTCCACTTTAATTAAGAAATTTATTGCCCTTCCTACTGCGTTACGCAGTAACGCCCCCCTATGGATGGGGGTCAGAATTCATCCATGGTATACCCTGCCTGTCGTAAAAGCCGACTAATAGGGTTTAGAGATTTAGAGTTCAATCTTTTGTTTGATATTTCGAAAAATAAGAAGATCTTAATAAACGTGATAAAGTAATATATCGGCGTATCGATAATCCAATTTCTGATATCTATCGAATATCCGTTCGTGTTCCCATCGTGTTCCCATCGTGTTCCCATCGTGTTCCCATCGTGTTCCCATCGTGTTACATTATTCCGCGTGAATAGTTAGGAATAACTTGGCCATTACACGATATCATAGATATCCGTGCACTTTTAAGATTCCTCTACTTGGGACATTTATTACCGGTTATCTATGATCCCGACCCGATATTCCGAGGCTTCCGAGGCTCGAAAATATCCGTAATATGTCTTTGTAAATATGATATACTCTGGGAGTTTAATCGAACTAGGCTCTCTCGGTATAAAATAAATTCGGAGTGATAAAACAGCCGGAGTTATGACAATGACGTTTCTGAAGTGTTAATATTTTGCCCGCAAATAAATCCACGATAAATCCACGATAATAGAGTCTCCGAAATCTGTGGTTTCGTTGACGTGCTTCCATTTGTGATGGGAAATAAATTCATTGAATTGCCTCGGTGGAACGCGCATACAACAGGCTTGTTGTTTTCGCGCTCGCTGCTACCATTTCGCCGCGTTTCATGGCGTTTCATGGCGTTTCATGGCGTTTCATAGCTTTGTTTTATTCAACCTCGTACGAAGCTTTTACGTGGAATCGATAATTGCTGGTGATACGTTTACAATGTAGCGGACTGAAAAAAGTTATTTTACCGTTAATCGAATATCAACTATATCCATATTTCCATAACTAATATTGATGTTTGTAAGAGTGACGTCGGGGGTAATTAAAGAACCGTAATAAAGTTTAGATGCTGATAACTTTGAAACAAATGATCAGAAAATTATGATCTTCGTTGCATCATCTTCTTTGATTCTTCCGCTACAAATTTCATTTAATACTTTTTTCCGTATCTCTTAAGACAACCCAGATATAGTAGGTTTACTTAGTATGAAGTGAACACTAATTTTCCGTTTTAGCGTGCTTTGGCGCGTTTTGGCGCGAAAAATAGTAAACAAAGGCCGAGCACGTGGCTGCACCGGAACCACGTGCTTTCCGGTGTCACGTGACTTTTGGCGCGGCGCTGATGGGCCTGGGATATTCAGATTTTTATATACGAATATCTCGGGAATGGATTGTCCGATCGGGATGGGACAAAGTGCAAATTAAATGGTATAATTTGCGCTATCAGCCTGCATGAATTACGAATTATTCGATAAAACGTTTCTATAATACAATAGAATTTAATAGAATTTAATATAGCATTGTAATATCAAAACTCGTTTTTCGATAAGTTCAAGTAGAGTATGTGTATGTGTATGTGTATGTGTAGTGCAAGTTACACATAGTTAGATGACTTGGCGAAGGGATTTTGCGGTCGCCGTGTAATTATAACGCGATGGCAGGTGCTACGGTTGGCGTAACTTTATATAATAATTTCATGGTGAGCTGGCGCGCTGGCGCGCTGGCGCGCTTCTGCAAATGAAAAAAGAATACAGCGGCATTAACGCGTTGGCCAGGAAATGATAGCACGAATGTGATAACACGTGAGAGATTAAAATGTAATCATCGAAGATAATTTCATTTGTTAACGATAACTAATAACAAAAAGATGCAGCTTGAACTTATCATTCGTAGTAGAAGTGGAAAATCCGTAGTAGGAAAGAATGGAAATTCCCGAAACGCAGGCCGAGGGGAAAGCGCTCGCGTTCCAGTCGACGTGGAATCAAATCGCAAAAGGGGATCTTAATTCGACTTTAATGAAAGAGGACGATAAGGCGAGGGAGAAAATAGGGGTGGGCAGGAGGAAGTTCGATAATTGGTTGACAAAGTCAAGCTTCTGCTTCTATTCGATTCCACGTATATCCACGTATATCCAGCGCGACGTCTTTCTTTCCTCCCCTCGTCAGCCCCCCCAATTCATGAACCCATCGTATTCCAGCCACGGGATACGCATTAATTCGGGGAACGATCTCATGGGTGGAATAGGGAATGTCGTTATAACCATCTATTCGGGCACGATGCGATACACTGCTCTCACTGCTCTCACTGCTCTCACTACCGTTCCAATCAACTTGTCTATGGAAATTGTGTAACACGGAGAAACGTTATCAGCGAAGTTAGCATGATTACCACTGAAAATGATCATTCGCAATTTCCAGGAAAATTCTCGCCAAGTCGACTCGCGAGTACTCGGTAACTACTATCGGTTAGATGTACATATGTATGTATTATATATACAATAGAATATCATGTATATCATGTATATCATGCTATTTATTGTTTCATAACTCGTCAAATTAATTCGACATATAATGGACAATAATAGTATTTGTCCTAGGATGATACTGGCACAGTGTCCTCTTACTACGCGATCCATACTCGAGATAATTGCTTACGAGTTTACCTAGCGTTGATCGTACACTCTGGCTTCTAGCCTTTGCTCCGAACTGCTGACAGCACGTGGTTAACCGTTACTGTCCTCCGCCATGTTCACCGTGTTCACCGTGTTCACCGTGTTCACCGTGTTCACCGTGTTCACCATGTTCACCATACACACCCGTGGTTTACTGGCTCTGTACATATAATATAATATCACCCAAGGCGATCCAAGATTACTTACCGCCTATCAAAGGCGGTATACCTATCAAAACCATTGCTACCCGCGTCCGATTCATAAGCCACGTATTACATGTCAATGCCGTAGTGATCACGTAGGTAACAATTCATTGAACTGATCCGGCCTTTGACTAACTCTTTCATTAACTCCCGTAATATTACATCCCGTAATCGTTTAGCTTAGTAGCGAATTTCATTAAAAAGAGCGCTGCGAGCTCCATTACTTTTTGCGAACGAGCCAAGCATTCGCCAAATATTCGCCAAATATTCGCCAAATATTCGCCAAATATTCGCCAAATATCCCACTATATGGACTATATGGTTCGAAGCAATCTGGAATTAGTTCGTACTGATATCGACACCGCAGGACGCGTCAATCAATCGTATCGATAATTGTTATCAGGCACATCTTCGATATCCGTTTCGAGATCCGTTTCGAGATCCGTTTCGAGATGGACACCTTTCAGATAACGTATTAACTCGGAAAATAATTCGATTTTTCCAATATTGTGGCAATAAGTGGCAACAAACAGTAACGAAACAAGCTACTTAATAATAATTTATAATTACGTTTACAATTGTGCTGGCAAATATTCAGTAAATATTCAGTAAATATTCAGTAAATATTCAGTAAATATTCATAGAACGGCGAACGTTATTTCGCGTTAAATTCCAGACACATTTAAATAATAGATTGTGTCCATTGTTTCCCAGGAAACATCGAGGTCACTCGCAAACACGGAAAGCATTGCCGGAACAATTATATTAAAAATGGCGGTTGACAATTTCTTTGCAAAATTTCTTATTCTTTCGCGGAAGAATAAACGAGTACCCCACTTTGCTCCTCTTCTCGGTAATTCTACGCCAAAGATTATTTTATATATCATATACATAAAATAATGGATTGTTATTCATTGGAGTTTAATTGGAATTATCCGTCAGGAAAACGATCGATCCAAAATTAATATATCTCTATCTAATATAAAAATATTAACAATATTTTATCATACAGTGGAAGGATAATTATCCTAATTATCCGATAATTATTTTTGTTGGCCGATTAGTTTATTCACTGTTCGATTGTGCCAAGAGGCATTAAGAGGCACGTAATTGATGAATTACTTACTGAAACGGTTATTACCGATTATTATTTGATTATTATTTGATTATTATTTGATCCGGCTGCAACAAACTTCGTCCAACGGACATCATGAGATAGATTTTCGTTGATATTCGTTCCCCGCAATAATGATAATAGACCTTAATTGCCGGAATTATTACGTATGAAAATTAATATTAATGTCTTAATTAACGATTAATGACGAAAGAAATTATGGAAAAAAGTGAGATAGGCTGGTATTAATTTAATAAATCCTCGGAACCCTCGGAACCCTCGGAACCCTCGGAACCCTCGGAATATCGAGATCATTTATGAGCGGAAATCAGTGGAGGACGTTTATTATAAACCTATTTGGCGCACTCGTTGTATTATTAATCCTTTCATGTATATTCAATAGCCGTTTCGCATATAATATATTTCCCCGCTTTCAGCCATTAGTTCAGCCAACAGTATGATATTCATTTATAGCCGATCACGTATAAAATCGGAATGGAAACGTTAACAAGGTTGTTGATAATATATTATTTATTGAATTTATTTAATGAATACTGTTCGTAACCTTTCCATGCGTCTCGTCGAACTCTATAATTGCATCGTATTATATGTAATAAAGGAAAGGTTAATGCATTCTGTTAAACTGTTTTTAATGAAAGTCGATACGGATTCATACGAATAACAAATAAATGCCAAATAAAGTCAAATAACCAAGTCGTCCATCCACGATCGAATCACCTTCAAACTTATTTAAATGACTGAACCGAATCTTCCATGCTTTTATATATGGAGATGAAACTCTCGACAAGCAGATTCGTCCAAAAAAAAATAACATGAAATTATTTAAATTTCTATTAAATTTGTATTAAATTTGTATTAAATTTGTATTAAATTTGTATTAAATTTCGTTTACTGCAAAAATACGGAGATACTCGAACGGACCGAGATTCGAGAGAACAGGAGATATACATACATGTATATCGAAATATCGAGAAAACGGGGTAAAAAATGAGCGGTTCATTAGTCGGTGAACTTTCCATTCGTACGTGGAGCGGGTATTACGGTACTTGTTTTTGTGTAAATGTAATCATTTTCTGGAGAGCCGAGGAGTGTAACGTCGACGCTTAATTAATTAAGTTTCCGCGTTGTGCCTCACGCGTTTGACTGCAGCCTGTAACGCAGCCTGTAACGCAGCCTGTAACGCAGCCTGTAATGCAGCTGCTGCATTAGAAACGAACTCCACAGAACCGTTCTCTGTATTATACACGGACTGTATGTATTATTAACGGACATAAAGGGGACGATAATTGTTTCGTTACAATTCTCCTAATTACATCGTAATTACGTCGTAATTACTCGCGCCCAAAAATCTACGAGGGAATAAAGGAACGTTTACCATGACTTCAATAATAACCCAATAATAACCCAATAATAACCCAATAATAACCCTGCAGAATCCTGATTTCACGATCGTTTTCTTTCCACGCCAGAGTCTGCGAATTCCCGTTGCACTTTTGCGAGTTATTAATCTTAATACGAAATAACTTATACTCGGATAAATAAATCTATTTTCTCTCGATAAATCGTAGATATCTCGCGAGATATCTCTCCTTCGACTCGTTTTTAAAGGATTCTCTTGAGATACACGAGGCGAGGATAGTAGAATTTGATTAGACTCGTTTAACGCTAGTGCTCGCGTTCCTCTTGTTCCGGTGTGTTCTGTGCTAACGGCCAGAGGAGAACGACGGTAGCGAAGCGAACGGAATGACAATGTGGGTGGAGAGTATATTCCTCCATGACAATGGAGGAATAACTGTACCACCGTCGCTTGCTGATCACGGAGATCGTATTCGACACGCGGAAACAGAGTGTCGTGCGTGTGCTCTAATTAATATCTAAGGAAGCCCTCGAACGGTGATTTGATTTGATTTATAATGACCTCGCGATAAAAGGCATCTACCAAAGGAACAAAACCAACATGGAATATCGATAAATACAATAAAATAGAGAATCCTGCGTGTGCTTTAATTAATATCTAATGAAGCCCTCGAAAGTCACCTCGAAAGTCACCTCGAAAGGTGACCTGATTTATAACGATCGATCTATTATATCTCTTTTATTTCCATTATATCTATTATATATCGAGAATATAAGAAATATAATAATATGATATTTACGCCAAGTTTCCATGATTTTTTAATCATGGAAACCTCATTCTCGTGTCAAACACGAAATAATTTCCACTTATTTAATATTGAATATGATGAAAATCTTGAGTTATATTTTTGTTGGTCTTCGAAATGTTAGTATTCTTATGATGGAAGGTGCGGCTAGTAGTATAGACCTGGTCTGTCCTGGTCTGTCCTGGTCTATACTACTGGGTCTATGCTACTGGATCTATACTACTTGGTCTATACTACTTGGTCTATACTACTAGCCGCGCCTTCCAACAAAAGAATACTGAATATGATTAATATGATTAATATGATTAAAAATTTGAGCTTATCCATGGGCCAGGGTTAGTTTGAGAATGTTGTTACTTCGCGGAATTTCACGGGATCACTTCCAGGACACTTAGTCCTTATCTCTGCCGGTTTTCGTGGCAATTGTACGGTGGCTTTGTATATAGTTATATATATCCTGAGATTACGAGGTACGCTCACTTTCCTTATCTTTCTTTAATTTCCTCCCACGGGATATTCAACGGTGGTGGAAACCCGGGATGATTTTCGTGTGGATCGTAATTTTTAATTATGTTTCCTTTCGTGCCCCCTTTTGTTCCACTTTGGTCTTTCTTCGAAATAGTCCCGGCATCGGTAGGACAATGAAGTCCCATTGGTCCACCGCGAATACACAATTAGAGCTCGTCAAAGTTACCTCGAGAAGCACACGGGAAGCTTTCGAGAAGGGGGTGAGAAGGGGGTGAGAAGGGGGTGAGAAGGGGTAGAAAGACTAGAATATTGCGAGCTCTCAAACTCAAAAACCAGGCGCAGCCCAACGTGAATTGTCTCCCTTTGTACGTGTACCATCGTTTTAACCCCTCACGAACCATTCACTCGACAGAGTTTCCGACCGTTGTCAAAAACTTCCTCCCCTTTTTTCAACGATTTACTCCCTCCAATTATTGCGCCATCCACCAGACAATTTCCTGTGGGATAACGTATCGTGAAACCTCACATTTTGTTAGTTAATTTCAATTCAATTTTTTACCGCTCCATAAGAAATTCTCGATATTTTTGTCCCTTTGAAAGGTTAGTGCGTCGACTTCGAGTAACGCGCAGAGAAGATACGTAAATATCGGACTTTATACATGTATATTTAATATTTAATATTTAATATTCCAGTAGGTTTAGGTGTTATTAAACACGGGTGGATATCATCGGATACGGATACGGATACGGATACGATCGTATTTAATTATGCACCGGGTAGTCGCGGCAAAAGGTAGTAATTAGCGTTACTTGAAATATAAAGTTTGTACGAGTACCGAGAATTATTTACCCTCCTGAATATGCATCCCCTTCGTCAGAAATGTTCCCGTCGAACTCGAAAATTCCTGTCGTCGCGCTTCCCTCGGTTTCACCCAGAAAATCATGCAAAAATAAATCCAAAATTTGTTCGAATGTTCCCAAAAAGTTTGGGGAACAAACATGTTCTATAATTTCAATCTGATCGATTTTGTTAAATAATGTCATTCTTGGATTTAAAAGGCCCATGCAGAACTCTGCGTTTCGATTCTCTTTGCCCCGGTAGAAGAAATACACTTTTTGGATTACTCGTTTCGAGTCACGAAAAATCTATTTTTTACTAACAGATATATTTACGATTTATTTACGATTTATTTACGATTTACAATCTGTACTTTCTGCCGAACAATAGTGCGTTGCGACGCATAAAAAGGCGTGTTTCAAAATAACGATTTTGCCAGAAAAATATTCACTCGCACGCATCGTAGATTGGAGTCCGGATTCGTGGATGGCGATACGCTGCATCGTCGAGAAATGTTACGCAACGCGAATATCCCGTAGGATCCCCGCGAATCGCACGCGTGGCATACGCAAAACGCAAAACGCAAAACGCAAAACGTCGATTATTGCGCTCACGTGCACGCGAATCCAGGAATCCCAGCATTCGTACGTGTACGTACGCACGCGAAATCCAATTGCAAATCCGAGCACGAGGTTGGCCCGGCAATTTAATCATTAATTTAACAACAACGAACTGCAAATTGCATTAGTAACGCATTGTTAAATAATTATTTCACCTGGACACGCATAAAATTGTATGCCTGATTTTCCGTGGAAGAAAAATCATTCCGAGAGTCGGCTCTCGCGTTAATCGACGATTCGCGATTCGGGATCTGCAACGAAATTCGGCAGGAAATTATTTCCTGTTTCGTTACGAGCTTGTAATTTCTACTCTTGCCATAATGCCGGTAAAATGTATTACTTTTGCGTTTATTATGTATATTCGTTGGCGCCTGTCCACCGGTTTTCACGATGATCACCGGGAAATAGTAGGAAAATAAATTGGAACCGATGTGTGATCCAGTTGATTCGTGCTACGGGACTCGGTGACCGGTATTCAAATTTGGAATATTTTCAAAGTTACGATAACGATATCAAGTAACCCATGTATCGGACGCTTAAACGCTTAAACGCTTAAACAGTTTTGTGGGCCGAACCACGAGTTTCGACTTTCGATCCTCGAGATTGTTCCTAGTTGGCGTTCTGTTCTTCGCGTATTTTAACTCGTATTTTAACTACCCCCCTAGGGGTACGAGGGTGGAAGATTATCCTAGTTTTCCGCGCGATATTTCTGCCATAATATTATAGTCTACGAAGCTGTATTAAATCGATATTGTGACATATGCCATTATAATATCGCCAAACGTATCTTAATATCCGAATCGAAGCATATGATCCGAAAACGATTGATCCCGAAATATTGCCTTCTGATCGTTCTCGCGTAAACGATTCGCGCAGCTTTCCGTAACGTTCATAGACGAGCAAGCAGAGAGACTGGCAGAGAGACTGGCAGAGAGACTGGCAGACCGACTCGTCGATATGATAGATTCATATGCATCGATGGTTTCCTCTGATCGATTGTTCGTCGAATCGTGTAGATGAAAAGGGTGGAGAGAATAGGGAAAAAGAGAGGAAGGGAGTACAAAACACGACGGAAACGTTATACGCGGAATCGAAATATATGGGGCCTCTAAGCCCCCCGACAGGAGAAAGAGGGAAGTCCGGAGATCGACAGCCAAAAGTGGTCCTTGAACGGTCCGGACCCACATCCTCGTTTTCCCATTGTCTCTGCGGCCGACGTCGAGCACGAAGCCGAATAATAAATTCGAGTCGAGTCGAGTCGAGTCCAGTCCAGTGAGACCATAGAAAATCACGATATCACCGATTGAGAGAACCTCCTCGTCCAACCGATATGGAAAGAGCCGACGAGAAAGAGATCGACCGCGAAATTGACCACCGTTTAACTCCACGCCGTCTCTTCATTGTCAATTATTAGTTATACGCCATTGTCGTACTTATTCCATTTTATTCGCTCCCAATCAACGCCGCATCTTCCTTCCACTCCTCTTTTTATCGCCGAAATGTTTACTCCCCACTCGTTTGAGATCGTCTGGGATCGTTTTACCGTTGGATATACGAACTATTATAATAGTACCGCTATCCAACCGCTTATCCTATTTTGTTGTGGTATCAGTTGGATTAGAAAATCGTTGGTTTTCGGTGGTGGTTTAGCGAAGTGGATAAGTAGCCGGATGATGGGACTGTTGAAGATAAGTAATGGAGAAGAAAAGGGTGGTTTAAATATCCTCGTCCAGAATGTACGAAAGCATCAGGAATAAATTGGGATATTATCGAGTTATGATATTTTACGAAATTCTTGGGAACGTAATAAAAGGAAATATTATTATCGGCTCTACAGTGTATAATAGATATCGGCTCGGAGAACGAGATTGATAGAAATTGATTGGTAAACCGCATACACGAGGGAGATAGATTTGATTTGATTGTCATATTTCGTCGAGTCTGTATCCCTTCGTAAAATCTTCTTACAATTTGTTAGAATCATCCGGAATGTAGGGATATAGAGACATGAAGATATACTCGGGCCAACAATGCGGTTCGTTCATTATTTCGGTAAGTACTTACTAGCTGAGGGAGGGTACATTAAAAAGTAACTTTGTTACGCCAAATCGCCAATCTAGTTATCTCAGAATATTATTCAGAGTATTATTGATTTAGTATTACATCGTGCTTGATGCATCTTAGGTGAACACTAAATACTTAGGAGCGGTGGCCCGAGTATTATTGGTGGAAATTAACGAACCGGAATCGAATAACGGAGGACATGATCCGTACACGATAGGGAGAACCTATGTACGAACCTACGGTACGTACTACACCGAGTCATTTCTCGTCGTAGAATCGTGTCATTTCGTTGGTATGCAGATTAGTAAACGGTACATTTGCCAGGGAGCTCGAAAGGTTTATTGCGAGCCAGCCCGAAGGTATTTGCAAGCTAAGTTTCTGGACACCGTCGAATCGCACGAGAGTCAGCCTTAGTTTCGTCTCTCTCAATAAACACTCGTGCTTTTGTCTTCGAAGCACTTCAGCGTCGAAAGAAAGGGCGGATTCTACATGTTCCAATTTACCTACTCTGCAAAAATTCAGTCACCGTCGTAAAACCTACCCTTTTTGTTACCTGGCCACACATTTAACCCGTTTCGCGTCGCGTCGCGTCGCGTCGCGTCACGTATCTTATAAAGTTACTCTATAGAAAGGACACTCCGTAAATGGGCCACTCGTTTTTGCGATTTCAAGTGGCTGTTACTCGGAGGTCTCCCGTTAAGCTCCTATTACACGATTTTATTTAAAATCAACCAGACAAAAATTACATTCACGCGGAACGTAATCGTGTTTATTGTGTTTATTGTTCGAATATGCTCCTCCCTTTTTTCTGTACAGCCTTTCTTTCGACGAATTTTTTAAAATCTTTTTATTCTGTAAAAACGGAATTAAGTGTAATTGAAAATGTTTTTAAATCACGGACAATACAGACTTTACAACGTTAACGGTTAGAAAAATTGGCGTAGTTTTGTAGAGATCCAAAATTCAGCGAATCGTGAAGATTTTATTCGAGTTTCGATCCGGCTACATATGCGACATAGTTTTATTCGATTTTCGGATCACTCCCATTTTTTGTCCTCGCGCCGATTGGCCCCGGAGATTTTGATGAATCGACAGGGACTTCCGTTGTAAACTTCTTCGACGGGCAATGCGTTGCTTTCACACCGGCTGACAGATCGCAAATTATTATCGCGATGTGCCGTGACATATCGCGAATGTTTCGAACCCGTGTTCCGTTCCGTTCCGTTCCGTTCCGTTCCGTTCCGTCCCCATTGGTTTTAGTATGTTCCACGATTTCTCTGATTGCTCGTTCCCAGATTTCAAATATTTATCCCCTCCTCCCCCAACTTCCTCTCCCTGACTTCCATCGGTATACCGAACTCTGATCATCGCGATAAATAATGTCATATTTATTTCCACCAAATTGCCTCGCTAAAATGTTAATTTCCGATTATTTCGGGCGTTTCATTATTCGGCCATTTACGATACTTTTTATGTTTGAAAATGTGAGCCGCTATACGGCGGGATAATTGTGACGAATTTTATTGGAATATGGAGATGGAGTTTCAAGCTTTCGAGAAAATATTCGCGATATCATTAAAAATTGCATCATTGCCTGCATCATTGCCTGCATCATTGCCTGCATCATTGCCTGCATCATACCTGAAAATAATTACATGGTATATCGCTGTATCAGTTTCAGTAGTTATTAGTTTAATTATTCAAACAACATATTAATGAATCGCACATTATCGACTAACTCGATAAATAAGTAACATCGATAATTGTTAGTCTATTACATAAATGATTAAATCGCATCATTATTTGTCCAGCCATAATTAACGCTTCGAAATTTGCACTCCTGTTTCGACAAACAATGCAAACGCTTCGAATTTTCAATTAATCCGAGAAAATTCAGAATTCTGCGTTAAAATTGCGAATAGAAAATACACGAATCAAGAGAACAACGCGTCAAAAGAGTTCCGTTTTGAGTCGTTAGTTGGGAAACGCGTCTCGGCTTTCCACCAGGAATTACAACCCCCTTTGAATTCGAAGGCGCGGGACGCCGGAGAGTTTCGCGTTTTAAAATGCCGCGCATGAAATGTTGAGATTGCAGTGTGTTACAGTGTACAGTTTACAGTGTACAGTGTACAGTGTACAGTGTAGATGTAAAACGGATTTGATCTGCTTTTGATCCTCGAGGAACGCGATACGCGAGAAACGGGAAATCATCCATTCTCCTGTAGCAATGCTCGAGATTGCCTCTCGTACGACCCGGTTTATCTTCGGAGAATATTTCCGAGGAGCAGTGCAATCTCGCGATTGTTTTAGTGGTATAATATCATAAATCGCCTATCGTGTCGAGATCTATGATCCTTAATCTTTCATAATCCCGGTATACCCCGGTATTCCTTATTTAACCCTTCACACCGCCATCGGCCATGTCGTTATTCGTTATTCGTGAGAAGACATTTTCGAGATGTATTTCGAAATGCCCCAATTAGATAGAAATACTTTGCACCGTTAATCGACATATAAAATTGATAAACGAGGAAACGTAGTCTAGGAAACCGGTGGAAGCCGGCGAGAGAAGTTGGGGAATAAAAAATAGTAATAGAGCGCGCCCCCCGATGGCCCGTCGTTTTTCACGTAAAACGGTAAAAAATCGAGACGAAAAATAAGGTTAGATAAATTGCTAGCCCTGAACTTGTACTGGTAACCCGTGGTGGAACCGACATGAAATTGTATTTATTTACGAAAAATAAGCAGACTTTTTCTAAGCGAAAACTAAACTTACTAAACTTACTCCGGTTAACTCTCCGTGTGCATATTTAAACGGACGTACTTTTCCGTTTGACCGAGAAAAAGGACCATTCGCGTACAGCCAGTTTTCCACGTCCCTACGCCACGTACTACGATCCTCGCAACGTTTCTAACTTCATCCACGATCCTTCGCAGGGTGAAAGTTTATTTTCACCCTGATAAAACCGTGACTAACCGTTACTAACCGTTACTAACAAAATATAATGAATATATCTCCATATATCTCCATTATGGAGATATATCCATAAAGGAAGTCAGTATCAAAAGGTAGCTGGTAATTCTACATATTAATTCTAGATATCAAAGTTAAGATATGAACGATTTGTGCACCGTTTGCCGTCATTTCTGGAATGTAAACGTAATAAACGCGGCACAAAGCAAGAATTATTTCGGTATCGGTTTATTGCGTAGAGCTGCGTAGTAGTTACAGGACGTGTATCACGGGATTGGACCATTGTTAATCGTAGACATTGTCGTGCAGCCAGGTACCGGGAAGTTAATGAGCTATATTTTAAGCTTGTATTACACGGCATGTATTACACCAGGAGACTCTAAGGGCGAAAGGTGGAATGGGAGGGTATTATGCGTGTGAAACGAATCGAGTCGAATCGAGTCGAATCGAGTCGAATCACTCTGTATACCGAACTACGACCGTAACTTCGACTCGTTTAATTTACCGCCGAATGTGTCGTTCGACGATCGGCCTTAAACGATTCAATCAACGATTAATCGAGTATTTGTTTAAGCCTTAACGAGTTATAAAGCTTTGCCTTCGCGAATCGCGGTGCATCATTTTACGATATCTTCGTAATTTCAGTACTTGAAATGAATTTTAATAACTTTCAAATGTTCGTTTTATTTGTGAAATGAAAAATGTCCCGATCGGAACGCGATGACCAGTTAACAGGATATTCATCGTTGAAGGATACTTTATTAGGGCATGGAGGGTGCAATATGCATTACGTAGCATGTCACCGAAATATACATGCATCCCCTGATATATTCCCCTGTGTAAACTAGTTATTTGCCTGAAATTTGCCCGAAATTTGCCTGAAATTTGCCTGAAATTTGCGATAGTCCATTGGATTTTAGTAAATGATCTCGAGAATTAATCTCGCGAATTAATATCGCGAATTAATCTCGCGAATTAATATCGCGTTATGGTACTCATATTGATATAAATACTCATATTGATGAAATAGGAATATCATACACAGACAGGCGTGTTCGTTAATGCACTTTCTATGCTTTGGCTCGTGACATTCGGTTACATCGTCATTTTTCTGCAGTTACCGATTGTAATTACCATTTTATTTAAAGACCACTCGTGAGATCGGAGACTCGAAACTTCTTAATAATTCCTGCACCGATAAATCTGAGCTCTCGATCTCGGATCATCCGAGCCCACGATCAATGAAATCATTCCGTAAGAAATTCCTTTATTCTTGTAGAATCAAAATCGAGAAAATAAAAACTTTCGTTTTTATTCCTTTCGTAACGTAGGAGGGAATTTTCGATTTCAATGAAATAATATTCAATTACCATAGAAAAACAAGGTCTAACGTGGGACCGAAAATTCGGGGTGCCGAGCTCGGGAATCAATTAAATCGCTACGTAACACTTTCGAATTAATTGCCAGGGGATGAAATTGAATTTCCCAGTCACGCCGGGAGATTATCTTAGGAGCAATCCAAACATTCCTGGGGATTGGACTCGTCCCGGAAGGTTCTCCTGGAAACTGCCTCGGGATACGCGAGAGTAAGAGCCATCTGTCTTATTGCCGTACTCCGGAGGAATCCAGTGGAAGCCTCTGGAAGCCTCTGGAAGCCTCTGGAAGCCTCTGGAAGCCTCTTCGAGAACGTCCTGCTTATTCCTACATGTTTACCTATGAAAATGATGCACTCCCTGGATAGCTGACAATTCGCGGCGTCGACGAATAACCAAGGGTTTCGCGCGTTTCCTTAGAATTACTCGCGTCCCTACCAGACTCCCGTCATTTCCCGTCAACTTCCTTACCATATTAATTGAGCTGTCGCTATTCGCTTGTATAAAAAAGATATGTGGGCAGAAAGAATGGGCAAAACATCTCGGTCGTTCTAATTTCGTAAGTAACGGCACTTCAGCGTTTCATTATTTAACGAAACAGTCTGAAAGTGGAAACGTTAATAAATGAGTGTAAATGAATGTCAAGGGAGGAAAATGAATATCCATCAGCGTATTTCCGTGCGAGTTTCCGTGAAGCAGCCTCCTTTCACGTACATACATACGTACGTTCGTTACCGCGGTATTATTTCGTCCCGAAATCATTCGGACTCGGTGCTTCAACATTCACGCTTTGCAGCTGATTTCCGAGTAACTAGGAGAGCAAATTGCTTTACAGACCTTGCTACCAAGAAACCTCTCGTACGAGCGAGTATTTTGTAATCGGATTTTCCCAGGCTTCCGTAATTAATGGCGGCTCTACTTCTGTTCGAATTTCTATCCGATGGAGTCGAATCCAAACGACTTCTTATTTCGTTTCTCGTATAACGCGCGAGTACATTCAGTTACATTCGGATAACACCGAGTTAACGAGAAACCAAAACTCGTTACGCCAACTAGCAAGTATTTAAGACTTTATTCCATTTCGAGTGGCGCGTCTCGATAAGATTTAGTTGGCGAATTACGCGAGATCCGCGGAAATTGTCGAGAACGTAAATCGAGTTATGCGTGAAGGAGGTAGAGTCTCCGAATAAATCGTGATATAGAGACTAATAAAGTAGTACGGGAGTAGTGCGGGAGTAGTGCGGGAGTAGTGCGGGAGTAGGCGGGAAAGGGAAATTGGTTTATAAGGAAAACGACGTAATAAGAAGACTCATAGTGCAATGTAGACTTCCCATAAACGACCTCGTATAACATCACTCCTAATAAATAAGCGAGTTGTCATTTTACGATCGGGTTACCTTACAAAGATTTTTACAACAATGTTTTTATGCCTCTCGGATGTAACGACGAAGAATAACACTTCCAAAGTCATTCTATCATTTTTGCAACTTTTCTCTTTCCTTGACACTTATTAATCTTGAATATACAGTGGCATTCGAGTGGCATTCGAGTGGCATTCGAGTGGCATTCGAGTGGCATTACCGTGCGGACTACAAAATAACCGAGGTTCAGTCTCTTAAATTCTAATCCGGACAGCGAGAATTTGAATTTCTCTCGTTAATAACAGTAAAGCGGGAACCAGCGACCGACGTAGAATCGCGTTTCATTGAAAATCCTGTCGTTACGTGGATAGAACAGCCAATGGCTCTGCGAAACGATGAAATGCCATTTCGAACGACGAGCTATTACGCTTGGTTTGAAATTAATATCTCCTACCTGGATCCTTGATCGATATTACTGCGTCTCTATGCCAAATTTCCACTCCGCGTGTACTCCGCGTGTACTCCGCGTGTACTCCGCGTGTACTCCGCGTGTACTCCGCGAGACGCGTACGAAAATGAATTTTTTCGGAAATGGCACTTTATGAATCCGAGACGTCATGAAATATATGTGGTTATACATTATAAGTAATAAATATATTCCGTCATCATTTCCGCTGGAAATAAGTAATCACTTTAAGCGTTTAATTTAAAATTTCCATCGGCAGTGGAAATGGTGGGAGACTATTAAGCGGAATGCAGTCCGATAATTTTGTTCCAGCCATACTCCAGCTATCGGTGCGCGTAAAACACCGAAATCATTTCGAGCTCGTTGCTCGTTGCTCGAAGTTGCTCCTTTTTGAAATTCACCGAATTTTCATTTAGAGCGATAACGAATCATCCGGAGATACGCGGGGATAAACATGTGTTTTTTCTGCATTATCGGGTATAATATTGGAAATGCACCGGCACTCTTCAAATATAATAATCCTAACGATGCCGCGATATGGCGAGATCGCTGGATGAATTTTAAATGATCGTTACCGCATATCGTTACCGCATATCGTTACCGTTACTGAATATCATTACACGCTTCGACTTCCGATAATCCTTTTTACGCGTCCGAGCTCGTTTGGTTCGAGCGATATATTACATTTATTGCATAGATTTCGTATCATTTTTTATATGTTTTATATGTTTTATATGTTTATACATATTTTAGAATTTTCATAGGTTTAAAACCGCGTACAAGTTCAATCGGAAGCGTTTCACATAAATTATTACATTATATTATATATATACGATATTGTATTAATATATATCGCGCGATATATATTAGAAATAAAATCATGGGACTCACCCCTGAAGAACACATTAGAAAAAGCGCGCAAATTTATTTCCACCCCCCGCGAATTCCCGAGAGGGGATTAATCGGGGCATTAAATTAAATCGTGCGCGAAAGAAACGGTAGACGTGTGGCTAGATATTCTAATGGCGGAACATTCGAAGCGGGGCCTCGCTTTCGCGTTTAGTCGAATGGGTTAAAACTGCGGTTATTTGCGGTTATTTGCGGTTATTTGCGGTTATTTGCGGTTATTTGCGGTGCACTCGAATCGAATTGGCTACCGTTTGCATAATCTTCGTCCGTCTGCTTCTTCCGTGTGCACGTCGGCATTCGTCCGCTTTCGTCCGCTTTCGTCCGCTTTCGTCCGCATTTGTGTAGCTTCTTTCTCGATTCTCGGCAGCTTCCTTCGCAAACTAAACCCCTGAATTCATCAGAAAACCCCTTTCGTACAATCGCAACATCGCAACATCGCTTTCCACCGATGAAAATGCTCCGCTCTTTTCCGCGATCATTTTATTCCGTTCCTTTTCGCGTATATATTTCGCGTGTATACGAGCAGATGCATCTTGATTTAATATTATTATTAATATTATTATTATTATTGTGGGAGTACTACGAATCTAGTAACGAACCCGAATCGATTTTCCGATCGGCTTACGACACGCACCCTTGAGTAGCCCCATCGAGTACCCCCATCGAGTACCCCCATCGAGTACCCCTTATAAATCTTAAATATGCTTCGAGTTCGAGTAATATCGGCCGTTATCGTTTCCTGGCGAATACGAGGGTTTAAGGAGCCCGGAAAACGTCTATGGATTATTCAGATTATTCAGGGAATAGGAGACGGAGTTGAAAGTGGATTTCGTCGGTTGCTTCCTATCCTTATGCTTGTTTGATTTATCCCGAGCGATATACTCGAATGAATATAATTTATATAATTTATATAATTTATATAATTTATCGATATACTGGGACGAATATAGTGTTATTATGTTTTGATCTGCGGCGAGTGTTTCGTAGACTACCGTAGTAGACTCCCGTAGTAGACTCCGGTATTGTGTTGTATAAAAAAAGTCGTTGCAATATCTATAACGCGTTTTTGTAACTTGCGTTATACGAGTTTCTATATTCGTTATACCGTATTCCTATAATATCTACGTTTCACTTCGAAGATGGAGACAAAGAGCCAAGAGTCCACTCCTATTGGAGTCTTGGCTCGTGAATGGATTAACAGAAGAAAGGGAATGAAGAGAAGCAGGGGTAAAGTAAGAAACGAAATAACTCGTCGTCTCAACGAGATTAAAGTCGCCTTACCTGTCGCGAGGGTGGAGTAGAGGAGCACCGCGAGTAGTACGAGCTGCATTTTAGCCAGACACCGTGCTCCGCACCTGGAGCACGACTCACCGAGAGAAGTGGAAGATTCACTCCACTCGTTCGCTCGTAGCATCGAACGGTTCATCGTTCACTCGACATTTGCACCGAGGCAAACGGATGGCAGACTCGATTGTCTCCGGAAAAGAAAGAAAAAAAGGGAGCAGTCGAAGGAAAAGTCACTCGGAGTAATTCCCACTCAGCCCGTCTATTAATTGGAACTCCACCGGGACTGAATATTTTTCCACTTTTCCACTTTTCCGCTCGATGTACCTCGATGTACCTCGTTCCACGAGGTAGTTTCAATACTAATTCCAAACGATTTCCTTCCCCGATTTTCTTCCACGATTTTCTTTCACCGATTAAACAATATCGTTGCTACTTGAGTATTTCCTGCCTCGAGTAAAGGATTCGTCGTTAAATTACAGTCGTTAAATTACACTTATTTCGTACGCGAGGCACATTAATGTTAATCGAATATCACTCTCGAATTCACCGCGTTTCTCTTTGGACTCGTTTCGTTTTGAGAAACGGCAAACGTCTCGTGTAACGAGGTGATCCAACCAGAAGTAAAATCTTTGTAGTAATACGCCGAGAAATATTCTTCTCTCGGATTTCTCTCGATGCAGTTTTCTCTCTCTTTGCCGGGCGCCTTCGAAGTTCTACGAAGGAATCTTGCTATGACTATGAATTCTTATTCTTCTCCTCTCCTCCTTTGTATCGAATCCCTTTCTCGGGGTTCCTCGAGGAAAATGCTCTATTCGGTTTTACGGGATCTTTTCCTCCCTTTAGAATTTCACACGTTACCCTGCTCTCCGAGAGAACTTCGAGAACTTTTTGCAGGAAAGTCGTCTTACGTCCGAGGGATTAATTAGTATACATTCATTATTTAGGCCGCCAAGAATCTCCCTCGAGAGCGCAGCAGCGGATATTCGAGAATTACTTTCCTGATATCGTTATGGACAAAATGTTTTCACTGATTTTCCGTATTTCCGTATTTCCGTATTTCCATACTTCCCCTTCTTGCCTCCCATTAATTATCGGAGCCTTATTCTTCCAATTTAAATTTGCCACTCGACTCGATGTTTCTCTTCTACTCGTTCTACTTCTCTTCTATTGCATTTTAATTATGGCGTTATACTTTTTCGAAATACTTTTTCAGAAATAAATTCCACCGATTTACTTGGAATTACTCGGAGCACTTCTGATCGATGACTTCCAGCGCTTCGCTGTTTTTAAACGAGTTCCAATCATGCTCCGCACGAATTTGATATTTAAGTAGATTTTACTCTCACGGGTCAGACTGCGGCCACTTTATCTCCGCCACGTGAAGATTGATATAAAAGTTATCAATTACTGCCGATAATTCCGACAGAAACTTTCCATTTCTCCTAAATTCCCCGAAAATCTTACACACTCCGCGAGAATGTTGATATAAATATAATTCTTCAAAAATGTCAATTCGTCCTCTTCACTTTCGTAATATAAAATGATTGCACCGTCGTGTAACGTAATCCACAAGTGTTTCCCTGAAAAGAAATCAACTTCCTCGGCAAAACGATTTCCGTTCGATTTCCGTTCGATTTCCGTTCGATTTCCGGTCCTCGCGTGGGATATTAAATATTATAATCACTTCACTCGAACCCAAAGTCCACGTGTTCCCGAAACACGCGATTCACTTCCGATAAAATTCCTTTTTTTCCTGCAATATTCTCGCAGCACAATAATTAGTTTAATCGCTCGACATCCACACTTCGGACAGAATTCGACTTCGATAATAATCCAAGATACTTGATGATTTTCTTCCTCAAGAAAATGCAACGTTGAATGCTTCGTTTCGCGGGTGGATCACGGTCGTCGATGGTTTAATTAATCCATCACTATTTAGTATCGCTTTTGTAATTCGACCGGTAATGAACCTAACCGGTTCCGGTCTTTAGATGGACAAGTACGGCGGTGGAACCTTGTCCATCGAGAGTTCGTAGTTGACAGAAAGCCTTGGCGGGAGCTGCACGGCGAATAAGGTGCCACTCCCACCAGCGCATGCTCCTCCACTCTTCGGATCACCCCTCTTTTTCCCTCCAAAACGATGCTTTACTTTTGATCCCTCTCCCTCTCCCTTCACATTCACTCTCCCCAACCTTCAACCTTCAACCTTCGTCTCTCGTCTCTCGTCTCTCGTCTTATCGCCCTTCCCTCCAACCAGCACCTCAAACCCTTTGTGTGATTGGGATTTTCTGGTCCGACAGAATGTGGTGCAAATTATAATTCGTCGGCCAAGAAAATATTCGTTTGTTGGAATTAGTTATCGCTGGTAGCGGAATGAAATGATCGTTTCAGGAAGATATATGCAGGATGTGTATTAATGTGAACACCAATTGTAAGATGAACGAGAAATATGAAAAATCGTAAGCTTCAAGTTTCTTCCGGGCAGTTTGAAATTCTTTGGTCGGTTTCGATGAAACAGCGGAGTAGATTTTGTTCTCATCGATTCGACCGATCACCACCGATCACCACCGATCACCCTCCATCCATCCATCCATGGAAGTAGCGGGGAACCGCACGTGGATCTCCCGAGGGTGGTTCATCCATAAACCAATTAATACCGGGCTAAAAAGCCGGCTGGGACTCGCTTCACTTTCTTTTATCTTATCAGTTCTTATCTTCCTTTTACGCGTCGCCCTCCATTTATATTATATTAATTATCGCTCCCAATATAAATTACAATCTCTCGTGGAACGTACTTTTTAATATAATACTAAATATAATAGTAGTACGATAATGAAGATAATGAAGGTAACAGTATGATAATAAATATAATAATAGCACAATGCGAGGCAAGTTCCTAAGTTCTCAATGTTTCAATAAACGCTCGCGACCGTAAATTCTTTTAATATTCTTCCTTTAAGTTTTAATATTCATATTTTATCTGACTCGGGAAGAAGAGTGGCTTAAGTCCGCCTGATATTCCTATACAAGAAGGTAAAGTTTACCATAGGATATTTACCGATCACCGTGAGATTAGATGGGTATAATAAGAGCTTTTTTTTACCGGTCTCCGTTAAAAGGGAAAAAAGGAAAAAAAGGAAAAAAAAGGAAAAAAAAAAGCGCCCGTTCCACCGGGGAACGAATAATTATGTATTAATTCCAAGTTTTAATGGGGTGGTACGATTAATAATTTTTAGGGGATGTCGCCGGCGTAATTATTAGTTCGGCCAGTTCATTATTTATTTCCGAGGGTGTTTTACGGGGGGACGGGGGGACGGGGGGGGGATGAGTGCCGGAAAAAGATGATACGATAACCGACTCGCTCAACGATCGTTATACGCTGAAATTAATATAAGGGTGGGATTAATTGATAGGATCGCGTTATGGATATTTCGGAAGCGCCGATTCGTTGTACGTTGTAAGGAAAGATATTATCCGTGAATTGACCTAGAAATCAATTAGTTTAAATAAGAACCTTGTAGAAGATCAACGTTAGGTTCCATTAGACAGAATTTCGTGGCGTTTATTATTAACGTGTTACATAAAATCACAAATCGCATGCCACGGTGCTTGACGTTTCGTCGTTAGAATTCCGCGAATAAATTTATTAGAACGTTCGCCGCCGCGGATCTTCCATTTTAATGCCTTTAATTCCAGTGCGAGTTTACACCCCAATTACTGTCATCGCGCTGAAAATTCACTTTAACGCGTAGAACCGTGCTAGCCGTGCTAGCCGCCGATTATTTCTGATTTCCTAATTGATCGACCGATTGATTGGTCGTTCAAATATTAATTCGTTCTTCTTAACCCCGTGAAATTCACCGGAAAAGAGGACGAGAGAGTTCAAGTACTATAAGTCAGATATTTATATACATTTTTAATGGAACTTAAGTATCGAATTTTTCCGAAAGATTTTCAAGCTTCAAACTTTGATTCGAACAACTCATATTTTTGAACGCATGACATCCTTTTTTTTAGCGACACGATGTTTACGAGGTTTACGAGGTTTTAAGGTCGAGAATCCCGAAATCCGAATATGTAGCCGGTACTCGAGTATCGATTAAATGTCGATTAATATTCATCAGTGGAGAAAGTTATTCACGTCGCGTGCACACGCGAGACCGCATTGAATTTAAAATCAATGATTAAATACTAACGATAAGTGGTACGATAACGCGTTCGGTTTTATTTCTGTAACGTCGAACATCGCCCGCTGTTATGAAATGTCAAAATAAAAGTATTTTTAGTGGAACTTGAGTATCGAATTTGATTGTATTACGAAATGTATTACATTTCCATTTGAGTTATGTTTTGCATATTAACTTAAGGAATATTAAAATCGAAGGGTATGACAAAGCGCATCCAGTTGGTTGCCCAGCGATGACTTCCATCGTGTTTTTCTATTAATATTGCAAAATAGCTTTGAAATGTTCGATGTTTATTTGAACTTTGTTCGAGCTCGAAAATTAATTACCTGTCGCATCGAACGATGGTTCTGCGGAGAGATATACGTACGTACAATAATTACGAGCTTCGCAAGTATACTTTACAAAATGGTAATGACAGAAATAGTGTTTATTAAAATGATCATTTGCCATTTCTCTCGTGCTACAATCGTTTCGATAATAATTCACGATAACGTCGATGAAAGGCACTCGTTTTCTTTGGAAGGTATCGAATGATTCCGAGTATTTATTTCTACCTTCTGTATTTTATTTGGACAATAAACGTCGGTGAATTTATGTCGGAGTATTAAATGACAATATTTTCAGTCGAGCCACGTAATCTAGATCCAGATATTAATTATTGAATTACCTATTTCTCTACCTATTGATTTTTACGAGTCACGCGAGTGTCCCCACCGCTCGGAGGAGGTCCCGTATTTTAATTAATTCCGGAAGAATGAATCGTGGGATATTTTTATCCGCGAGCCATCTTATAAAGAAAAGTCCGCTCTTTCGAATGCACTTTGTTGCATCAAAAAATATTAACGGGTTCCGTAGTTATTAACGATTATTCGGGACATTCATCCCACTTCGTTCGCGCGTGTCCCCACCATCGGAGGAGGCCCCGTATTTTCAATTATTACGGAAGAACGAATGGTGCGATATTTTTGCCCGCGAGTGATCTTATAGAGAAAAGTCCGCTCTTTCGAATTCACTTTGTTGCATCAAAAAATATTCACGGGTTCCTTAGTTATTAACGATTATTCGGGACATTCATTCAACTTTGTTCGCGAGTGTCCCCACCGCTCGGAGGAGGTCCCGTATTTTAATTATTTCCGGAAGAACGAATCGTGCGATATTTTTGCCCGCGTGTAATCTTATAGAGAAAAGTCCGCTCTTTCGAATGCACTTTGTTGCATCAAAAAATATTCACGGGCTCCTTAGTTATTAACGATTATTCGGGACATTCATCCCACTTCGTTCGCGCGTGTCCCCACCATCGGAGGAGGCCCCGTATTTTCAATTATTTCGGAAGAACCAATCGTGCGATATTTTTGTTCGCGAGTGATCTTATAGAGAAAAGTCCGCTCTTTCGAATGCACTTTGTTGCATCAAAAAATATTCACGGGTTCCTTAGTTATGGAGAATTATTTAGGAACCTTCTTTCAACTTTGTTCGCGAGTTTCACCCACCGCTGGGAGGAGGGCCCGTATTTTGATTAACCCTTTAGTTACGGGTGCCGTCACTTCGGCGGATCGGACTGCCGTAACGAAAGGGTTAAGGAATATTATTAGTTCGAAGAGGAAGATGAACATTTGTTCGGTAGCCCTACTCCGTTATTGTTAATCTTTTATCCTGCGAGAGTCTCGCTGCGCGAAATACGGTCGTCATTAAAAAGTACACGCATGACTGATCGCATTGTCCCGCCGCGGAAAATCTACTCATCTCAAATCCGACGGCGATGCATACTCGGCGAATAATGACAATGCAGTTTGCAAATGAAGTTCAGTTCGCTGCGCATAATTAGTGCTTCATTCGGAAGGTCTCTGTGGCTGTAGAAGCACCCGGATACTAAGGGAGGACGAAATATGGAACGATTAACCGGTACGTGTTCAACCGCATGAAATTAGTTAGAAATACATACATGAGGGAAGTATCGTTTTGTTCCGTTAGATCTAGAACTCGATGAAACTCCCTACGGTTCCGACGAGAAAGAATGTAATATTAATGTGCCTCTTTGAAACGTTACACGTCGCGCCGAGTCACGTCGAGTCAGGTCGTTTTGTTCGAACCGCGGTCGTTCGACTTGTTCGCACAGCGTTTCATGAAAAATTGCGAATACTACGTTATTAATTCTGATTATATCCTCTAGGTCCTACCAGTACTCCTGGTGCAGTAATAGTTGGCTTTTGGTAGAATAGAAACTACGTAAACTAGATAGACAAAGGAACACGAGAGGAAAACTTATTGTTAGTAGTGGCAAGTCGTTCCGAGAATATCCGAAGTAAACACGTGGGTAAATACCTCTGTCTTATCGTTCCTAGAACATCTCGGTGTTTCGTGAATCACGCAAGATTATCTCATTTCGCGTGGCAAATTTCGTTTACGGAATCAGAATTCCAATTAACGATACATTTACGTTCAGTGTTGAACGTAAAT
This sequence comes from Nysson spinosus, assembly GCA_910591585.2. Lineage (NCBI taxonomy): Eukaryota > Metazoa > Arthropoda > Insecta > Hymenoptera > Crabronidae > Nysson > Nysson spinosus. The sequence goes on from OU342840.1 coordinate 10,367,497, forward strand.
CAAATAATCCCTTGATTTCCATTCGACGTAACGTACACGAGAAAACATTGATTTTATACCCCGTTCGAAACCCGGCCAAAGATACACTAAAATGATGACAGATTTTAACGTTCTTTAACGTTCTTTAACGTTCTTTAAAAGACAAAAACCCGGTAGTGGCGGTTCGACAAAGTTTCTCGCCGAGGAAAAGAGTCAATTATAGAGTCCGTAACATTTTAATTCCACAAACGAAATACAGCGTAGCGGGTGAACGTAAAAAGTCTCGTTACTTCTTGTTCCAACTGTGCGAGCTGTAATTAACATGCCGGGTTGTTACCTTAGTTGTTCCTCATTAATCGAAGCCTTTGGGGGTATAAAAGCGACGTTTATGCGGAAACTTGACATCGTTTCTGCATGCGCGGGTTACATTCACCCCCGGCAGCGTGGAGTTCCGCATAAAGAGAAGGAAAAAGAGAAAGAGAAAGAGAAAGGAACCAGGATGTATATCGTTGAAGCAGTTATAAAGGCGAACGTCAATATCTGCCCATACGACAGGGTCTTTGAATAGTACTATATATGTATAATTATATTTTCATTCTGTGCAAGAAAGGCTCTTCTTGTTCTCCTACCTAGAGGTATGTACAATAATGTACATTGTACATACATACGTCGTACCAGGACGCATCCGATTTAAACTACGCGCATCTACTCGGAATATCATGTAGTCTCCATCTTGTTTCACTCGACAATCAGAAACTACCACAAGCCTTGCATTTATACAAATATCGAATCTTACGAACGATGAAGCGTACGGCAAAGTATATAGCCAATTTAATTAGGTGATTAATGAATTGTACCGTGTGCCCTGTTATGTCATATTAAGATTAAAGTCGATAAAGTCGAAAGTCCATCGTTATTTCCGCGAAGATCCAATGGATGGCTATAGGATTTAGCCGGATACGATTAGGAGGATATCTGACGAGAGGAACTCGATAGAACGGTGCCAGCTGTGAAGCCAACTCCTGTTCCCGAAATTCGATTATCCTCGACTATCCTCGACTATCCCCGACTATCCCCGACTATCCCCGACTATCCTCGACTATCCTCGACTATCCTTAATTATAGTCGCGTTTAATCGCGTTTAATCGCGTTTAATCGCAAACTCATCCACCAACCTTCTCTCCATACGTGTTTTAGAACACTCCGCCTCACTCCCGTCTCCGAACTACGGTTATCAATCTGAAATCAGTGTGTCACTGTTTTACGTTCGTTACAGTCTCTTCGTTACAGCTCGCCAGTTATGGCCAGATCATTTCCCCTCAAAGAAAGGAGACAATAACTCTGTTTATTTTAACTCGGTTATATCAAATTGCATTAATTGAACTGAATTTCCGAGCGGTAATTTCCGTAAGAATTTTATTCAGCCACCTTGGCTCTTTAATCAACATCGAGAGAAAGAATTTTCGGGTTCAAAGAGTTTCTCGAATCCCCGCGTTATCAAATATGAATACTCTTGAAAAGAGTCAAAATATCAAGGAAAGGTAGAAGTATTAAAAAGCGAAATAGTCACGGATCCCTCTTTCTTCCCTCCCCGAAAGTCCTCGCGACGAAAGGATCGCGACGAAAGGATCGCGGTGGTAATTTCGAAGTTAATAAAGTCAGACTTCTCCGGCAGAAGGGAACTCGGATTTATTCAGCTTTCTCTTTTTCGTATATAGTTTGGTAAATAATCAAGCAGGCCATTTTAGGATTCCGTTCGGCATCCAGTACTTTCGAACAAGTTCCACGGAAGAGAAATTTCTTAAGCGAGGGCATTTGTCGGCTGAGGGACGCGAAAGGGACCGAGAAAGAGACCGAGAAAGAGACCGAGAAAGAGACCGAGAAAGAAAAGGACACCGATTAATTATCAGTTTCTCGACTCCATTACATTCGGTGGACGGTCAAAAAGGATATATAGAGGACCTATAAAGACAAAGACACCCGATGAGATCGGAAAGTCATATTGGGACTTAATAATCAAATTCAGACCCTCCCCTTTTCCTCCGAATTTCAACGTTCCCTTTGAAAATACGCGAATCCCTACGCGAATCCCTACGCGAATATTAAGAAAACATAATATTGACTCGATAACGGACCGTAACCCTTTATTTGTCGAAGCATCCCTCCGAGCTCTGATTGGGGGATGGAGTTTAACGTGTTCAATCGGAGGCCTCTCTATATTCTCAAGTTATACGAATATTTTTTTAACAAATTGGGTTGTTCTTTGACATTTTAGTTCACCGTAGATTCATTAAAGATTCATTAAAATTTCCAGTAAATCAAAATTACGATACGACCTCCTCTGGAATGACTTTGGAATCGAAGTACAACGAAGAGCTTTAAAGAACCAACGGGGAAGGGTTGTTTAAAAGTTCGTTAAAATCGCAATAAGAGCAGGCGGTGGATAAAAAGGGTATAATTTTCTGTTTCCAGGATCCATTACAGGATCCAATACGATCGATAGACGTAATTCACACGGTATTCCACGGTATTCCACGGTATTCCACAATAAGGAGGACAAAGAAAAGTCGATACAACGATGGAAAATAATAAATAATAAATTATTTATGCATGGAAAATATTCCGTTATTCCGTGGGATTCCTGGAAGCGCTGATGAATTCATTTCCCCTGATGTATAACAATGGCGTAGGGATAATTTCATTTCAAATTTCCATTATGTTCCTTTCCGCGAAAGATATTTCATTCCGCCGAATAACACGCGCAGAACCTATAGCAGAACCTAACTATATTTGATTTGATTAAATATAATATTGAGCGAAAATACAAAACATTACCATGGATTTTATATGTCCTAGGAACATTGGCCTACATGTGTTATTTATATAATTTATGAATCTGCCGAACCAGTAAATCAACACACATTGATAATCTAATAAAACACGCTTCGCGTTATGTTGTATTTGTCAATAATGTGTTTGTCAATTATACGCGAAATGGAGTTACGCTTCTTCTACGGAATAATAAACAGATACATTCAAATAATAAATAAAATAGCGGGATTCTGAAGTGACCCGAATATTAACGAATATTAACCAATTAGAATTGAATGCAAGAAAGATTGGAAAAACATACGGCGCGGAGAGGGAAACTCGAAGGACGAAGTGATAACCGTTTAAGATTCCGTTTAAGGACCGTTAAAAGTAGATAATCCACTAAAGTAAATCAACCGAAAGTAAATGAAGTAAATTTTTCTACGGAAAAGCAAGACGAAGATGGAAATATTCTTGTAAACTGAAGTTTCAGTAGGAGGGAGAGGACGATGAAGAAGACATTAAAAAAGCACGTTATTATCGGGATAAATTAGTTTTCCATGGAATAATAGATTCGGCGGGAAATTCGATTCAGCCGAGGAATTCCGGTGACGGAGTATTTTCCTGCTCGTGAATAAATATTCCACTGGCGACGAAGCCTTATGAATATTCAAAGTGAGAAGGTGCTAAATACAGCTGCTAAAGTCGCTGCGCTGTATCGCTCCACTGTATCGCTCCGCGAAAAATTGTTTCTTTCGCGGCTTTATGAAATACACGAAATATTATGTACGCGGTAGCTCGCGAGCTGTGTGGACATCTCCATGAAAATAAATCCTACGCGCAAAAATCTCGTTGGGATTATTCGACCGTGTCGAGTACTCTGGAAATTATGCGCGCTATGGAATCTCTGATCTGGTTTCCTCTCGAATAATTTCAAATTTTATCGGTAATGGAAAATCGGAGGTTATGATGTTCCATGTAACGCGATAAGTAGTGGAAATAATTATTCATTATTTCCCGGGAATAATTGGACGCAGTTTAACGTCATGCCCTATAACCCGAATTTTTCTAAATTGATTTTTACTAATATATATACTATATATATATACTATATACTGGGGAGCACAGAGGGAAATAACAGAGATAAAAGTTACTTAAGGTTTTTTCTTTCTTTCTTGACCCAGCGAAAGTATACGAAGACAGGAATACTGATGTTATGGCATGTTACGTTTTTCTAAGTGATAACAAGGTCACCTTAACTTTCTTCTCTAAATGGAACTATTATTTGTCATCTAGTAAGAATTATGAAGAATGTTCGGACGTGATATCATTACGTGATATCATTACGTGATTCCAAAGAAGAGAGAGAGAACCAACGGCATTTACACCCTTTATCGCCGAGGTAGATTTAAGTGAAATTACATTTATGCGATCATCTTTCTTATCACGTTATCAGAGGAAAAAATATGGAGCTTCGTTGATTTAATTACACCCAGTACATTTAATTACTGAATGGGCCATATCGCTTGAAACAATCAACGAGGCACAATCAGGCGTAAATCCCGCGGCTTATTATTTATTCGGGAAAGGTTTGCAGTAACCAACGAATGAAACTTCCATTCCTCGTGTCTTGATAGCTCTCAAAGGACCATTCAATTATCTCTGGTACAGGCTTGAAAATTAATGAATTCATTCCTCACGACCATTTTTAAGAAAACAGATCGCTGGAGAAAATTAGGGCCCTGATTAAAAAATATTCAGCTTTATTTTAATGTACTACATGTCTGGGTTAGGTCCTACAATATGTTTAGACATCATCTACCATCGATTTCGGCCACTTAGAACTGATTTTGGCGACATGCATTTTTTCACATTTTTTGAAGGTATACCCCTTTACATTTTTGCGATTTTGGGTCGTCCCATTTTTTGGCCGAGAAATTTTTTAAACCGCTCCTTTCGACCCAAAATCGTCCTAGAATATGTTTATACATCATCTACCTTCGATTTGGACCATTTAGGACTGATTTTGGTGCCCTTGAAATTTGTACCATTTTTTCCTCATTCAACTCAAAGTGATTTGTAAATTCGGCGGTTGATAATTAAAAGAGTATTGACCCAATCCGTGGTTCGGAGGTTGTTAAAGAACAAGAATGTGTAGATGGTCGGTGTTTCATCTAAACGGAAGACGGAAGACGGAAGACGGAAAAGGGAAAAGTGGCAGTGGGATTTTGAAGAGACGAAGAGCAACGTGGTCGCTTAAGACTTGGAAAAGTGTGTACAAGGGGGTCGGTTAGAGAGAAGTAAGAGGGCAAAGAGGGCCAAGGGGGTAATTATCTGTTTCTCGGCTCCATTACACCTGAAGGACGAGTAAGGGTTGCTGAGAAAAGCGGAGGTAGTCGGAGGGAGTCGGAGGGAGTCGGAGGGAGTCGGAGGGAGCCGGAGGGAGCCGGACAAGCATGGCTGGCGAACGTGACGGGAAATAAGAACAGGTCGAGTGGCAGCCGGAAATTACAGAGTCTACAAGTACCGAGCACTGACACTGAAACTGACAATATGTACCGAAGAGATCGTTTCACCCTGCCAAAAAATACCCCTTTCTATAAAAAATACCTTTATTCACGGTAATCGATGTGTCATTTTTTTCCATAAAAATGGACTGGCTTTTGATCAACCTCTTCTATGACGCGAGATATATGTATTGCACACTGAGAAAGATGAAAAGATTATAATTTATACGTGAGTGAAGCCTATAATAATTGATCTAAGAGAAAGTTCCATTAGCTTTATTATTCGGCACTACTTTGCCACGAATTTACTAGAAGACCAGTACTAGCAGTACAACAGAATTATGGTTTTACCCCGAAGGTAAAGGTAGGTAGGTTGGTTGAAATATTCAAGGAAAATGATCAAAACTTGAGAAACCTACTCTAATATCGAATTTTCCACAAACTCCGTTAAGCTACGGAGTTAAGCTACCATAGAAGATAAAAATTCAATTATCCTTATCACCTTAATTAACAGTGCTATGTATTAATATAAGAAAATGAATGTGTACATAATGAAATTTGATGAAAAATCGCGGATCAGCCACACTGCGACTGGTTTGGTATTTCTAGCTTTAAGTGGCTTGCATCGAATTTCAACCCCGAGATTTAGCGAGGAATTTTCTTTTTTTCTTTCTTTCTTTCTTATCCGACTCAACGATTTCGATCGGCACAGACTCCGTCAATTTACGCGGCGGAAGAAGCGATCACCGGTGCGCCTAGTTCCTAGAACACCGACGAGCAATTTTCTCCGAAAGAAAGAGGGTTAGCCTGGGTGAAGAAGATGAGGAAGAGTTCGGTAGAATGACTGCCGTCGAAAGAGGAAAAAAGAAGGAGGCCTTGGAGGAAAAGATGTATTCGAAAAGATGGGTTCGAAACACGTGAGAGGCGAGCCGATAGTTGGCTTAGTGACAGACTCCAATCTCCGGGTACTCACTAGAAGACACCTTTCAAGGGTGGTTACCACCCTTATCATCGACTCTTTTCCGCGTTCGGCGTTGGCTGCACTCGCTCCTTGTTCCTTTCGCCGAGAGGCTTGGCTTACACAACGCCTTTCTTAAATGGCGAGGAACGATAAGGAACGAGGACCCTTTGATGAATCGGTGGCGAACTGCGTCTGGCATACGTAAACCTCCGGAGGGTGGAATTGGGTGGAATTGGGTGGAATTGGGTGGAATTGGGTGGAACGGGGGATGAAGGATGCCCCCGTCGAACCTGGAATCCCGAGCACCACGAGCACCCCGAATATTCCTAACTGCACCGCTTGGAAACGTTTCCAAGTGATTAGAGGAAAATTTCGCTTCGATCTTCGAAGAAAAATATCCCGGGTCTTTTTTCTTGGTCAGCGGTTTTTACGGAAGACAAATGATTCTTGTAATTCTAATATTGGAAGGTGTCTCTCGTACGACAGTATGTATCAAGATAAGGACAAATCTTGTAATAACTTGTCCTCGAGGCAGAAGTCAAAGTCAATAAGCGGAGTGCAAAACAACGAAGTTAATAATAAGACCCGGATAAAAAATCTCCGGGCATGCGGGGGGACAACTGGTTTAATCCGCGGACAAAAGAACAAAGAACAGGAAACTTTATAAATGCAGTATTATTATATATTATGTGAATCCATTTGACACATTTGGCAAGTATTTAATATTCTGCATTCCATTCGCTTTTCTGCAAAAAGTCAACGTACGCCGGGAAATAGTGGATGTTCATTCACTCGCCTTTCCATCCATCCCGGGAAGTGCTATTAAAATTGGTTGACAGATATCGGCTTTACATGGAGTAGGATAACAAAGATTTACCATATCAGAAACGCGAGTGTAAGCTACGAGATTTCATTTGCATCGATAGATCCGGTGCCACGTGAAATATAGGATATCGTACGTGAAACGGGCCACTCAATGACATAATTCTCTCCGTATGAAAAGAATTGTCATTTTTTCAATTCTGCAATAAAGATACCGAACAAGAATTTCCCTTTAATTAATCATGGAAATGACTTTGAAGAATAAATATCTACCAACCTGTGTTATGAGACAACGATCGAATCAAATAAACTGGATCAAGTAATGCGAATATATTTCTCACGATAAGGGAAACATTGTATATACAAAATATTCTCTTGACTTTCGTACGATTAGAGCCCTCGAAGACACACCTAGGAACGAAATCGAGGGGGGAAAGCAATGGCGTGTCGGTTGAATCTTACAATTAGATAACGCAACCCCCCCCCCCCCCCCGAATCCACCTTTTATTCGAGCCTCGCCCCAATCTTTCTTCACCCCCTATTTTCCTTAGCGCTATGGGGGTGCGCTGTGGCCTGTGTTTACTCCATGCAATCACTTTCGCCAAAATACTAAAAAGAACGATAACTCATCCCTGTTTATTTCTTGTCCTCCAACAACATTTTAGTTTATTTTCTTTACCCCGCGGTTTACACACGCTCTCCAAAGTCATTTGTTAATTAGCAGACTAATAAATCGACTACGTTACTGTAGTAATCATTGGAGAATATTTTATATCTTTGCTAATCAAATACGTGTAAGGGGTAAATATATTTATTATTTATGGGAACAAAGAGGGTTGAAGAGGGATATTCGAAACCACCTGAAGAGCGGAAACGATAGATAACGCTGTAGGAGGTTCACTAATCAACGGGAAAGATAAATTATTGCCGTAACTATTATGCGCCATGGTGGCGTAGCACGCAAAATGTCCGTTTTCCAATCGGCTGAGTATTAATTGTGGCGTTGCCCTTAGACGAATTTCCACGAAGTGGATACATACATATATCGCTGAGGAAACCTTTGGGCGTAGTTTAACGTCATACCCGGGACGATTATGAATACCTTGATAATTTCACGTTGCGTAATAAACAGAAATAAATTGTAGCGAACATCATATTTTTGAGGACATATAAATAATAGTAAGTTATAGAAATGTAGCTGATAAAAAACTGCTCGGAATTTGTTCGTGAAACTTCACATTTCTTCCCTTCACGTAAAACCACCATCGCCGCATTGGTCGTTTAATTAAAAAGCATGGTTGTGATGGGTGCGGCGTGGGAGACACGTAGTGACCCGGGTTTTGATATAATTTCATGGTAACCTGGAGTATGTTTTCTTGTAAGACATTAAACTAATATCGGAGGATTATAAGCATAAGTCCTCGTTATACGCGTCGTTAACCCTTATTATTCCCACCTACTCAAATTCTCCACTTCTGACTTACGCAAGGATTCACCCTCTTCCAGAAAGTTAGGTGTATCGCTTATTATTCATAATAAGCCAAAACCTTATTATTTAAGATTACATCGATACACAGCGTCCTGCTATGTTAAATAATTCTGACCAAATGATTTGTGTTTTCCATCTAACATATATATTTAACGTGTAATAATAAAGAAAATGTTCGAAATGCTAAAATGCCCGTAAAGTCTTGCAGCTATTAGCTCGCAATTAGTTGGAATATTTATCTTAAGATAGATATCCGAACTAATAGCGATTACCAGATCTCACCACGAGGAGGTTGCTGCAATAGAGATCCATTTTAAATCGTTCGGTAGTATCGTTCCATAGAATATGATCAATTAATTAAAGAAAACGATTTCATTATTAAATGACTTATCATGAAAGAAAGTACAAATTGAATGGTATTATCTATTCTAATAACAGATTTGGTTAACAAAAATGTTAACTTTACCAGAGGTAAAGGAGGTATCGGAGGATATGAAATTCTTTAAACAATTTTAAAAATTATAATTTTGTCATGAACTGATAGCGGAGATCGAGCCCTTCAATTTGCATTTTGTCCCATCCTGATTGGACCATCGGTTCCGGAGATATCAGCGTTTGAAATTTGACGGGCTCGTCCGCGTAGTACCGTAGTTGCTCCGACGCCACGTTGGGGCCGGCCAGGTCTGTGACGTCACGTTGCGGTAGGTCAGTGCGTGACGTCACGTTGCGGTAGGTCAGTGCGTGACGTCACGTTGAGGTAGGTCAGGTCTGTGACGTCGCGTGGGGTAGGTCAGTGCGCGGCGGCGTGAGTCGAGCTAGGCCCAGGCGGTCAGCGCTCCTGCGAGTGCACTCTAGTCAACAATCCAATATTAGGGTTCACTTCAACCCGCAATATCTTTGGTATCAGTCAAGATATAAAGAAAAGTTTTATATGAAATTTGTTCGCGAGGAATCAAAGAAAACGATGGAATAAACTAAGTGATCTTATCTCTATTGGTTTATTAGTTATAGGCGACTAAAGTTGCAGGTTAATCTAGGTGTTTTTCAGCTTATTTCATCCGATTTTTCCTGTACTATTTCGCTTCGTTCATCTGTGGAATGAAACAACAATGAAACAAGATAGATGGAAGGTGCGAACTCTGCTCACATAGTTGCTTATTTCTTAGGAACGTGTGTTCGAGTAGACAGTAAGAGGATCTGGGAAAATGGCCCTCGAGAATCTTTGATGCTGTGGCTTTTAGAGGCAAAGTACCGTGCTGGTTGCGTAAAGAAAAGCCAAGTAGATCTTCGGGGAGCGATTTCGCGGTACATAGGGGGCATTCGCATCGCGAAACGCAAAAGCTGTCGTTAAAGAATCATGCGAACAATGACGTCGATCGTAACGTTAAACTTAAACGCATAAGCTCTTGGAGAATCTCGAGATACTTTCGTGGCATCGCCAGAAAAGTACTCGCCGTAGAAAGGAAGGAATTTTCCGAGGACGGATAATTACGAGATTATTCGTAATGTCAAAGGGACCTGCCTTTCCACCGAACGAACGATTATCCGAAAGCTGAAACGCAACGGTGATTTCGTTGCATTTAAATTCAGTGATTTCCTTGATAACGGAATTCCTGAGGAACTCAATGAAACGCCTTAAGTAATGGATTCTCCGTTATCCTGCTGGGGAGAAAGAACGCCGAGTATTCCGAGGGAAAGTATAAAATATCCTGCTCTGCGCCGAGTCATTTTCATTTCCGTAATCCGGGATGTAATTTATTAATTAGATAAATATAGAGTTCCAAGATGTATTAAAAAGGATGTAATTAGACTTCTAACAAGTATGCATCCCCGAATATAATTAAAAGTACTTTACGTAGTTCGCTTGATCATATCTTATTTAATGACCCACGGCGTAATCGATTAACTGAGCGAACTTGGAATTCCTGTGCGTTTAAAAAATATGACAAAAATATGCCAAAGTAACGTTGCAAAGTTCGTTAGTTTTGTTGGTTGCGATTATCATTAAAAGCAGAATGTTCGGTGGAGCTGCAACAATTAGAGGAAGACCGGAATTAAAAGCAAAGCAGGGGGCGGTACAGATGGGAACACAACAAGGTAGGGTAGATAAATAACTGGGCTGCATTCTAAACGTGAAACCAAAATATATGAATAATATAAAGACCCTCGCTTCGCCCTCGCTTCGCCCTCGCGTAAAGGAAGCGCGGGGAGCTAGGATAAGAGGGTGCTTTTAAGGACATAAAATACGTAGTAGACAGGTAAGAATTCCTGGTCACATTCGCCTTCTACACATGCGACCTCTTCTACTCGCTTCTACGGGGTGTATTACAAAAGAATTTCAAATTTCAAACGCTAGCACGAGTTCAAAGTACCACCATTTATTTAACCTCTGAATCATATTATAATTTATTCCCAAAAATCAAGAATGAAAATGATCGATCCTTCGCTGAATTTTCTAAGTCTGCCTTACAACGTATTATTTAAGAAAATAATATGTATAATGACTCCGTAAAATATTTTCTAAATTATTGTTGCGTGTCAAAGTACTTGGTTTTAACTGAATTTTCAACGAAACAAAGTTTCCGTGTTATTCCGACACACCCCGTAGAGCGAGTTACTCTCCATCCTCGAGAGAATTCGTAAAGTTGTCGTAATGGGTCTCCCCAGGTTCGATCTTCCAGGTTCGATCCTGACTTATAGGAAAAGATGGATATCGATATGGATATGGATATCGATATCCATATCGATCGGCACGTCGATGGGTGGGTTAGCTTCTTATTAAGATCGCGTGCTCACGGGACTGCATGAGGGAGCATAAATATGTATAGGGGTTGGATCACTTACGACGTGGATGGAAGAAAAGTGCCGAGAAAGAGAATATTCTCTCTGTTACTCTCTCGACTTATACCTTCAGGCACTTAACGTTCTCGTTAGTGCTTTACCCACATCAGCTAACGACAAAACCAACGTAATTACTTCGCCAATTACTTCGAAATATTTTACCTCCACATTTCTTAAATACTTTCTCCGTTCGCGTACTTTCTCTATCGCCTTTTCCTCCATCGGAAGTTTTTGAATCGTGTCGAAAACCAGTCCAAAGAAGGTCAATCGCGGTCAACGAGATATTATCTCGAAGATAAAAATCGATAAAAATCGATAAAAATCGATAAAAATCTAACTCTTACAATTAGAAAGAACTGTTCTTTCGTCGTAGTTCCAACTTGCCGACGCATCGAGACAGAAGGGTGAAAGGAATCCCCCGAGTGGTTTGCCATTCATGGGAAATTAAGTAAAGGCAATCGAGGGATGGGGAAGAATTAATCCCTCGGCAGTGAAGATCAAGCGAGTAGATATGGTTTTCACGGGTCAGATCGTCGAAAAGCAGGGGTTCGAAAAAGTGGGAAGGGCGAGGAAGGAGTGGGAGAAGAAACGGGGAACGAGAGCGAAGGGGATGAAACGCAGGCAGGCAGGCGTTTCCAGCAGGGTGGAGCACATTAAATATATAAACAGCAGAGAGGAAGAAATTCTTTTTTATCCGAGTCTCGTGGCATCCTCGAAGGAAGTTGTTAGCGGAAATTCGTCTCTGTTCTATTCCGTTTGTCGATGGTCGTCGATGGCCGTCGATTAAATGTGCGATAGAAACCAGATTGAAATTTATCTTGCCAAAGGGATGCAATTAATGTAATGATTAAGGTTAAAATGGTTCCTTTAATCTTTTACCTGCATCCCGTTACCATACCGTTTCTACTTTAATCTTCAATATAAAATGCACGTGGTACTTTACTTTATTAATGTTTCATTTTAACATTTCCGGGGAATTTTTTTACCCCATTTTTCTGTATAATATTATTTCACGTTCCGCACGGAAATTCAGGATTCGCTGGAACACGATCGGAATTCATATTTAGTATCGCTCGTGAATCGAATTACTTTTGCCGTGTCAATATTGAATGTCGTCGATCTTCGTAATTAAAATCCACAAGAAATTTCAATCGGGTTATTTTCATGCGAATTCGAATCCTTTCGCGTGGAATCGCAGAATATTTGAACTTAGATTCGGTTCGATAATTAGATTAAAATTCATTAATTTCGATCGGACAAAATTCCGACTTCCTCGAGCTACAAGATTTCTATTTGATTTCTATTTGATTTCAATTTGATTTCTACTTTGGTTAAATCGAGACCAAGACGAGTGATCGGAAAACAATTGTACCGCAAATTATAATCCTAATTTAATGTCTCGGTGAATGTCGTCACTATCACTAGTATTATAATTATTTTCATTGTTTTCGAATTATACGATACAAGATATGTTACACATTTTTCTTTCAGTTTACGCTAAACGGGTTTCCACGTTTATGTTAAGAAATACATAAATACAGAATTAATTAACGTTTAATCTATCGCGTGGTTTAATGGGAGATTATTCAAAATTTACATGGAAACCATTAAAACGAGCGTATATTTACGGGAAGCTCTCGCGGAGTTCTCTGTTTAAAAGTATTCCAACGACGATGGTATTCTAGGCGCTAGAGTACTTTATAAATGAAACTTTCCGCGAGAGCGGAGTTTAAATCCACGCAGGAATAAATTATTTTCCAACGCGATAAACAGGCGGATGAAACTATCACTTGAAAAATATTATTAAGTAACGAGGTTAACACGCTTATCTTGATAACATTAAATATTGTCGGAAATGGACCAAAGTTCTACTTCGTAATTCTCCACCATTCAGATTTCTTTTACGTTATCGCTCGAGATTCGCTGGGTTTATTGCGCGTGACAATTTCTTTCGTTTATTTATTACGTCCACGTCATACGTGGAACTCAAATAGTTTCCTCGAAGACGTCGAGAAATGTTATATATATATATATATATATATATATATATATATATATATATATATATATATATATATATATTTATATATATATATATATATATATTATGTTATATATATATATATATATATATTATATATATATATATATTATATATATATATATATATATATATATATATATATATAATAGCATCATTTAATATTAATTAATTTCTCATCCCGAAATTACGAAAGTAATTCGCGGGGATAAATTATGGATACTTTCATGGAGGGTATATTTAATTTGCCTCCCGAGCGCATCCCTCCCGGATATAATTATATCAACTATTTGAATGAATAAGAATGAAACAGTTTGATGTGTACGGCGTATTTAGGTATTATGAAATTTCGCAGCGGTATATTTAGAATGGCGAAGTTTGTAGTCAGGGAAAAGGAAGAGTTTCTAGGTTGAAAGGGTGCTAAACTGAAAATTAAGTCGACGGGACGGAAGTTCTTACCTGATCTGCCCCCGTCTTGGTGAACTCCTTAGCTGGCAACTTTTCTGAAGCGGGTTCACGGAAAATATCGCCCTCAGCCAAATTTCTCGTTCGGCCATTGGCACTCGTCACTAACAACGTAACTAAGACCCGCCGAGTTTTCAACATTAAAATCACTTCTTCAACCACGAAACTCTTTTGTTACCTCTCGATCGTATCGATCGTATCGATCGTATCGTGCGAAATCGGCTGAGAAATATTTCCCGATTATTTTCGGGCTTCTAACATGTAATACTTCGCTCGATTTTAGCCTAATTTCTCGGCACGAATCAAATATCAATGAAAACAAATGTGATTGTGGTAGATGTGAATCGCCGAGTGAAATCATATGAAAACGGTTCGCATAAATGAATAACTGTGTATTATTTCCTTACGAGTGAATCTTCTAATGAAGAGGGAAATATTATACGATTGTATAATATAATAGAAGGTTCGGCACCGACAACCGACGACCGACGACCGACGACCCGAAGTAACGTCGTAATCGACTCTGTCAGTTCGTTCGCCTGTTCACCTTGATATTAGAAAAACAACTCTATATTTATCACTCACGCGTACACTCGCTCTGCCGCGCGCTTATCTGGAATTCTCGTACACCGAATTACCACACCTGGCACCTCGAATACTTTTTTCGCTTCTACGTAAACAGAGTCTAGCTTAATGTCGATACCGTGGATACTGCATAAACTGAGTAGAAATGGAGATATATCAATGGCCCTTCGTACAATTCTCCCCATTTTCATCGTAATTTAATCTACTTTCTTCTCCCTCTGTTTTCCTATCGAGTTTGGGATCCATATAATTTACTTAAATGTATGCATATATATATATATATATATATATATATATATATATATATATATATATATGGATACCAAACTCATGTAGAGAGAGAGGGGGGGGGGGGAGAACCGGTACTACAGGAGGCCCGAACAAACTCACGGTATCGACTCCTCGAGCATTCGCTATTTAACCCTTTGCCGGCGAACATTTACCTCCCGGGGTCATAAGCGTTTACCGTCCTCCGCCACTTTATACGTAGCTACCGGTTTAAAGCAGCTACCGTCATAAAATACGCTAAATGGAAGACAACAACGAAAAAACAGTACAAGAAAGAGAACGATGGAGACAAGGAAAACGACCGATCCTCCCTCTCCACTGAACGACCACCCCTCCCCTCAACGACGAATAGATCTCCTTTGCGTAATTAAAGGGACGACATCCTTTGTGGATACACCCTCGTTAAGACCTTTATATCTCTATACTCCTTTGAGATATCGCATTGCTTCAAAAATATATTACTCGGATACAATCTGATGCATTTCCTATTTCCACGGTTTTTTCAGACGATGGATATATAAAGGGTCTCACGGAAATAAACCCTCTAATCATCCTCTTTGAATATAATGGTACAAGTAATATTTAATGTGATAAATGAATTTTTTCAGATCACTTATATTTTTTTACACGGAAATGAAAACTGTGTACGCTAAAATCGTGGAAGTTATAGTAAATAAAGGGATAAACGATTCGATCGCGATAAATATTCGTTGGAATATTAGCCTTCGCGGTGAAAGGGACGCATGAAGATGTGAAGATGTGAAGATGTGAAGATGTGAAGTATTCCAGAAGGTATTCAAACGCATAATGCTTCCCCGCCGCGGCTTTTTATGGAACGACGAATCGCGCTCGTCGAACGAGATTTTTTATTTCGCTGATGTTCCCGTAAACAAAGGAACTTTCTCGGGATATTCTAAGGCTACACGTGTCCCCGCCGTGTTTTTTCTCCCCGTTCTCCCCGTTAGAATATCCGTGGAACTGGGTTAAAGTGCAGCATGCGGAACGCGGGAATTTGCATTGAAATTGTGTCGGTGAGAATCAGAGCCAATCTCGCATCACCGGATGGAAAAATTCGGCTATCGCCGAATATTTTCCAATGACATTTATGTCATAATATATATCACGTTGTTCTGTATCTTCATATAGATCCTGATGTTTACATGACAAAACTTGGTTCGAAAGAAATATTCGAAAGAAAATGATTGAGACTACAATCACTCGATATGCTATCGTCAGGCACGACTTGGAAAGGTAAATAATGCCTCGAGAAAGATATATTAATTTCGTTCGAAAACGCAGATTCCGGGAAGGCGTGGAATTTTGTGTAAATCTCTGGAAAGATGTCCGTCACTTTTCACGGCATTCGCGGAAATGACAAGCATCGTCATAGGGTACGCAAAATATTTGCATCGATATTGCTCCGCGAGAAGAGATAGTGGCTTCCGTTGAAACTTCTTATTTCCTGCCTGCCCCGAATCCCTGTACAGTGTACACGCAAAACTTTGACCCACTTTGAAATCGGAACGTGTTTCTTCATCCCCCATTTCGAGGATTAAATTTGTTCGCATTTTGAATCGTATACCTGTAATATTATAAAACCTATAATGGTTTTTACGAATAAATTCGTAATTATTACGAGTCGCAATTTATATTTAATCCTGCGTGGATCGCGGATCTTGTATCATCCGTATGTAAAATCTTTGACAAAGAGAGCAGTGGTTTAAAAGCAAGATTGGGTCGAGTGGGTTCGGAGAGGAGATTCGTTTCTTTTTCTTTTTCTTTTCTCCTCTCGTTCTCTCTTTGTCGATGGAGTGAAAAGGTGGGTGGAAGGTGGGTGCAAGGCGAGCGTAAACATCGAGGGAGTAAGTTTCGACGGATTTGCTGGCGTATCATCGAGGCGAAAATTTCGAAAGGTTTTGTGAGAGAGGCTGGCACTAAGGGTTGGTCTTCGGATGCGGGTCGTAGGAGTGTAAAAGCGACGTTGATGGTTGATGGTTGATGGTTGATGGTTGATGGTTGATGGTCGATGGAAAGGAGAGACTGAATGAGAGACTGGGGGTTGATCGGAGGGTGGGTTCGAGAGCTGAGAAGAGAAGAGAAGAGAAGAGAAGAGGGGAGCGACGAAGGGGACGTGGACCACTGAATATTTAAGCCAACGAGGAAGGTATCTCTCTTCGTCCCGCTAAAATGCGCATTTTATGAATGATTGAACGACTCTCCATGGGACCGCGCCACGTCACGAACCCGTAGCTTTCGTGTCGCGAAAAAGAGAAAAGATGAAGACAAAAAAGTAGGACGCTCCAGAAAGAAATGATAAATAGGTTCGTACGCGACGCATCTTCTATCGTGATATCACGCTGGACGTACGCGCATTCTCTTTCCATCCACTCGTTTTTTTGACTATTTTTTCTCACGGAAGTCCGCTCCCATCCCCACTTGGAATATGAAGCTATTTATTCCCAATTTTCGTCCGTTTTCGTCCGTTTTCGTACGTTTTCGTCAGTCCGTGGACACGCGATGGGATACAACATGGAATATAACGAGTAGTTAGATTTTATTATTAGAAATGATCGACTTTCCCGGCGAAAGAGACTCGCAATCGCTGTCAGATACGGATCGGAAATTACCGGGGGGTGCAAGGAAGCCAAGATTTTATCGGAACCCCGAATTATACGGTACAAAATCGTTGCCAGTCTTCCGAGTTTTTATTGCCATACTTTTTCGTCGCTACGATGTCTCGCCGGTTTAATAGGATACGTAAATCTGCGGTAGACGACGCGGATTCGGGGCAAAAAAGAGTGATGCTTCTACTACCGGGATTGCTTCATTACTACTTCGACTAATATTTCTCGAATTACCATATCTGGATGGTTAACATTGCCTTTCAATATGCTACTCTTCGATCCTTTCGAAAGTACATCCTTTGCTCACGATTTCTACTGCGTTTCACGCCACATTTATCCCGAATGCCGAATTTATTCGCACTCCTGAATTTATCAGTCATTCTTTTTCTGCCATTCGTACTCGATATCGTTCGAGTACGTTCGTTTGGGATAAACCTAAACGCGCAAGATTTAGTATCGGATATTAACGTAGTATGTATTCTGGTATACATTCAGTGTTGAGTGAAACAAGATGGAGATGGATGGTTGATAATTCAACACTACGACGGTATGAAACTATAGGAACTTCCGAACGACGTATGATTAATCAAGATTGTTGTCATCCTTTAACTAACCGTTATGTCATTTTGACTAAATAAAGTCAAATGGAAGGGACATAATAAAATAAGACGAAGGGTGCGGACGGAGTATCGTATTATCCTCGAAAATATTTGTACACAGAGATTCGAGAGCGATAGCGCAATTAGAAGGCTTGAGGGTTACAATTGTTTCCGGCTCGAGTGCAATCTGCAAAGGAGATGAAACGAGCCGATCCTCCTGGAGGGTGGCCGGGAGGGTGGCGAGGGGGATGAAACGTCTCGAGAGCCACGAAACGGGGGTTGATTATGGAGGAGGTATGAGGTGACCGAAGGATATACCGAGGGATCGAGTATGGTCCTGCAGGACCCGCAGGAAATTGCTATGCGGGTGATGGCTTCCGGGTGATTGGCAGTGACTACCATCGCATTCCTAATCGCTATTCGCGCTATGTTCGTCATTTGCCATTTTTATACAATTCCCTGTTTTTCTATAGCGTAACTTTGGTAACCCTAAACTGATAAACGATTAACTTTAATTAGTTGTCAAACGTGAAGTTACCAATTTTAGGAAGAAAAACTTAATACTTAAGACGGGCTTATGGTAGAAAATTGTAATTGTAATTGAAATAGAAGATAGTGCCACTTTGAGAACAATAAAACATATGCCGTATCGGGCAAAAGCAATTTCATTTTCATATCCACAGTATGAAAATTCGAAGTAACGAAAGGAAAAGAGAACTGAGTGCTCTTTATTGCTCCGTATTGAACGACACGTTTCCCAGGCGATGTTTTCAAATAAATTCTTATTTCTCCTTTTTAACGACCAATAAGAATATGCCATATCTGCCCTTTAAGGCGCGGTATAAACTTCGCCTTTCCCTGCTGCTATGGAAACTTCAGTAGTCAATGTCAAAATTCCTTTCTTTTTCAAGTCATTCAGCTTCAATAAAAGTCTCAAGTCGCACCTCATTTATTTTCAGTATCGGTTGCTAGTTCTATCTGTTGCATAAATTAATATTCAAACGAATCGTAAATCCTGAGAATATTGGTAAAAATCTAAAGGGGTATACCTTCAAAAATTGTCAAAAATTAAAAGTCGCCAAAATCACTTTTAAACGACCCAAATCGATGGTGGGTGATGTATAAACATATTCTAGGACGATTTCTGGTCGAAAGAAGCGGTTAAAAAATTTTTATTGGTCAAAAATGGGTCGAACCCAAGTCGAAAAAATGTAAAGGGGTATACCTTCAAAAGTTGCCAAAAATTGAAAGTCGCCAAAATAAATTCTAGATGGCCCAAATCGATGCTATATGATGTATAAACATATTCTAGGACGATTTCTGGTCGAAAGAAGCGGTTAAAAAATTTTTATTGGTAAAAAATGGGTCGAACCCAAGTCGAAAAAATGTAAAGGGGTATACCTTCAAAAATTGGCAAAAATTGAAAGTCGCCAAAATTAATTCTAAACGACACAAATCGATGGTGGGTGATGTATAAACATATTCTAGGACGATTTCTGGTCGAAAGAAGCGCTTACAAAATTTGTATTGGTCAAAAATGGGTCGAATCCAAGTCGAAAAAATGTAAAAGGGTATACCTTCAAAAATTCTCAAAAATGAAAAGTCGCCAAAATAAATTCTAGATGGCCCAAATCGATGCTATATGATGTATAAACATATTCTAGGACGATTTCTGGTCGAAAGAAGCGGTTAAAAAATTTTTATTGGTAAAAAATGGGTCGAACCCAAATCGAAAAAATGTAAAGGGGTACACCTTAAAAAATTGTCAAAAATTAAAAGTCGCCAAAATCACTTTTAAACGACCCAAATCGATGGTGGGTGATGTATAAACATATTCTAGGACGATTTCTGGTCGAAAGAAGCGCTTAAAAAATTTTTATTGGTCAAAAATGGGTCGAACCCAAGTCGAAAAAATGTAAAGGGGTATACCTTCAAAAATTGCCAAAAATTGAAAGTCGCCAAAATAAATTCTAGATGGCCCAAATCGATGCTATATGATGTATAAACATATTCTAGGACGATTTCTGGTCGAAAGAAACGGTTAAAAAATTTTTATTGGTAAAAAATGGGTCGAACCCAAGTCGAAAAAATGTAAAGGGGTCTACCTTCAAAAATTCTCAAAAATGAAAAGTCGCCAAAATAAATTCTAGATGGCCCAAATCGATGCTATATGATGTATAAACATATTCTAGGACGATTTCTGGTCGAAAGAAGCGGTTAAAAAATTTTTATTGGTAAAAAATCGGTCGAACCCAAATCGAAAAAATGTAAAGGGGTATACCTTCAAAAATTCTCAAAAATGAAAAGTCGCCAAAATTAATTCTAAGCGACCAAAATCGATGGTGGGTGATGTATAAACATATTGTAGGACGATTTCTGGTCGAAAGAAGCGGTTAGAAAATTTTTATTGGTCAAAAATGGGTCAAACCCAAGTCGAAAAAATGTGAAGGGGTATACCTTCAAAATGGTCAAAAATTAAAAGTCGCCAAAATCACTTTTAAACGACCCAAATCGATGGTGGGTGATGTATAAACATATTCTAGGACGATTTCTGGTCGAAAGAAGCGCTTAAAAAATTTGTATTGGTCAAAAATGGGTCAAACCCAAGTCAAAAAATGTGAAGGGGTATACCTTCAAAAATTGGCAAAAATTGAAAGTCGCCAAAATCGATGGTAGATGGTCAATTTGAGTCGAAACAAGTCCATTAAACCTTTTTATTGAATATTTTCCTTAACCAATTCTGTTACCCTATTCTAGTACCCTATAATAATGATGACACAACGATTGCCCCTCGTGTAATATCGGCAACTGAAATATTTAACAAAGTGTAACGATCTATCCCATAATTCTCGAGAAAGAGCAATCCTAGTGTCACACGAGTTGGGAAGTTTCGATGGCGAGGGAGGGTTTGGTTCACGGATTATCGCGTGTCTGTTTGCATTATTGCTGCAGCTTTGTTCTTGGTAGGTTACGAGGTGGAGGTATCACTTCCTGTCATGGTCTCGTCATTAATTTTCAGAGCGTGACAGGGCCGAGCGGGTTTTCAGGGAGGAAAGTTCGGTCCCGAGGGACCACTGGAACGATTAATTTTTCAAGGTAACACGTGCCTTCGAGGTAACAGATAGAGACCACGTTGATACGCGTTGATATTTCGCCGCTAGAAATACACTACCGAATTGTTTGTTTGTCTCCGTTTGTCATCTAAACATGAATTCTGAATAGTCGACTCCGAAGGAGATATTGCGACGGATTACATAGAAAAGTCAAACATTACAGTTAAATTTGCTCATCTACGCTCTGCTCCACCGGTTGAAATGTTTTAATCCACGCCGTAAATAAATATAATAAATAAACATGAGCATTGAAGGTGTGTAAGGACGATGTGTAAAATCGACTCTGCATAGACAGACCACCATAATCCTGGGATATTTAGAATGATTTTTCCGAATATTATTCTTATTTATTCTAATAAGGGTTAATGAGTGGTCGTTGGGGAGTCGGGTGAAACCGCGTTGGTACAATAACGATGTTTTTAACGTAGAAAGTTCCGAGGCATATATACATTAAGGAATCCTAAGACCTCGTTTCCTCTTTTTTACAAGGACCATTACTTCCATTAGCTATAGCCACTTCCACACGCTTAACAGTTTTTCTGCTTTTTCTGCTTTTTCTACTTTTTCCAAGCTTGCTGGCAAACTCCATAGAAGACATCGAGGCAACTACGGACGATTCTACTCATTCTGCCATTAATTTGTACGGTCTTCATTTTTCGTTTCTTACCCCGAAGAATATACCTGACGAAGGCTGCTCATTTATTACAAACCGATAAAAACCATCAAAAATGGACCGCGCGAGATCGTTATTAACTGGAGTGACCAAAGTACTATACATCCATCACCTACTTCTTTATCTTTCACATTGCTGGGAACATTATAAACATTAAATAAATGGAATATTATATTCGGCACCCCAAAAGTCCTTTGAAAAATCAAATCAAGATTACCGTTTCTCACGCGATTCTCAGTGGCGTCAAAATAACGTTTCCGCCATTCCACGCGTAAAGTTGAATTCGCAGTAAAGTATTGTTCGGCGGAAAACAGGATCGTAACCTTTCGAGTACTACTCTACTGTAGTATCATAGTTGGTGGTAGCGGGACGAAAGTAGGCGAGGCCGTGTCCGATCAGTATGCGGGAGGCGAAACGAGAGACGTACACGTCGTAGCGGCTCTTTTACCCGGTCGGGAAGGGTGAGTTTAAAATTTCCCGTGGGAATCCACGCGAAGGTGGATGGACCTGTGACAGAGTGAACCCTCCGAAGGGAGGGGCACCACGAAAAACGAGGAAACTCCTGATACGTGCGTGATTCTCTGATACCTCTTCTCGCCCAATCCTCACAGGTACCGTTCACTTTCGAGGGTACTACGTCCGGGGAAACAATTACCTTTACTTTACTCGTAGAAGGAATATTTATTAAGGGAGCACGGTCTTGATTCTTTATTAGTAATTTCGAGGGACGAATTCCGTGATGTCATTATCATATGAACAACTATCATATGAACGTCGAATTTTATTATAAAATACCAGATAATTAAGTATGAAGCGATGTGTATGGTTACACGGCTTCAAACATTTATAACTGCATTATAATTATACATTTGATTTCAAGTATTTCCCGTTTGTTTAATCGGCATTGAACGGATGTAATGATAAATTTCATTTATTGACACGCGGGAAACGTTGCGGGAAACGTTGCGGGAATCGTTGCGCGAACTTTATTATAGAAGTTTCGCTTATAGAAATCGTTTCGCTTTATGTCCGTGTCGATTTTATTCGACATTTCCATTTTAATTTGAAATCATAGGTGATTGAAAAATAAATGGTCTCTTTGCTCGCGTTCCCACGGCGGAGTTTATTTGGATTTGTGAAAACTTTTCGTTCATTGTGCACGCGGCGAAAATTCATCCAACGAACGGAATAATTCGATCCGATTTTTCGCACGCTTTATTTATATATCACTTATGTATTTAATAAGAACTGATCATTAGAGGTTTATCGCGCGAAATCCTTAACGCGAATTTTCCGGCGAGTTCTTTTCCACGGAAATTCAGCGGTCGGAGAAAACATCGGAGGATTCTGCTCGCGGCAGAAGGTGAAACTAAAAGCGGCGGGAGAACGGGGACCAACATCGTAACGGGACAGGGACGGGGACAAAAACTGTAATCGAATCTGCCGTCTAGTTCCGAAACTCTCTTTCCCGTTGTACGATTCGACGAATTTTTTTCACCCCTTTCACCCTACGGCAGTTAAGGTAAATCCTGTTTCTGAAAATGTCTACGCTCAACTCCCGCCGGCCACCCCGAAGAAGAAGGGGTGGCTTTGATGTAATAGTTCCGTAGAATCTCTATTATATTTACAACCAATAATCGGACGCTTCTAAACAACACTAACGATGAGATTGAAAAGACGAAAAAAATGGTGGAATAATCGAAAGTGTAGAAGAGATGGTTTCTACGGTTGGACGAATGTTCGCCATTCCTATTTATTATACGGTCCATATCCTGTAATTCGATTCTTTCACTCCCGCGGGCTTCGTTCCTCGAGGCCCAATTTCTCTCATTCAATCCCGACTCTCGTACGTTTTCCGTCCCCCGCCCCCGCCCCCGCCCCCGCCCCATCTACGCATGGCTTTTCACGCTTTCCACACTTTCCACGATTTCCATGATTTCCTTTCGACCAACAACCCCGTTGTACTTTGTTTTCAACTTCGTGTGATAAACGGTGAAAGCAAAAAGTGATACTCTATGATCGAGGACATTATTGGAAAGCCGCTAAAAGACGATAAAAGGCGTTAAAATAATACTCTCGAGAACAGCTTTAT
This sequence comes from Nysson spinosus, assembly GCA_910591585.2. Lineage (NCBI taxonomy): Eukaryota > Metazoa > Arthropoda > Insecta > Hymenoptera > Crabronidae > Nysson > Nysson spinosus. Next base: position 10,391,387 of record OU342840.1, read on the forward strand.
GGAGATGAGACTAAACGTTAGCAGCATGTGTGTACCAATGATGGATCGTGCTGGAATCGTGCTGGAATCGTGCTGGAATCGTGCTGGAATCGTGTAATTTGAATTTTTACACGTCCCACGAAACGGATAGTTCGAGGAAAGTGTGCGGCATTAAAGTTGGGAGCTTCCAAGTTTTCCGCTTGCAATGAAGTGTATGGAATCGATGCTTCCAACGGGTAATGAGAACGGCGATTTTCCTGCTTCACGTTGAATTTTGGAACTATTTATTTGTTATTAACATAGCCCAAGCAATTATTCATCAGACGTTTCTATTAGGAACACGAAAAACACTGTGCTTTCCGATCTCCCTTCCCAGTTCCATCGGTATGCAGTCCATTCTTAAGCCGATCCGCGGAGACCGGAAAGAAAAACCGGTATCTCGCGTGAACGTAATATCAGATTTCCTAGCGAATGAAAAGATACGTTACGAGGGTGGAATAAAAAGCTGTGATAAGGTAAATAATGAAGGAGTAAGCGAGCAAAGGCGAAAGCTCGGTGGAAACGAAGAAAAAGACCGATGGAAGGAAGACAGGAAGGAAGCAAAGTTTTTAGAGCGGGAGAGAGAATAAGAGGATAAGTAAAGAAGAGTGGTAGCGGAGTAAGAAAGACGAGGAATAAGAGTCAGCTTTGCTGGCTTGTCTAATATAGAAGATATATAAAGTCTGTTCCGTATAAAGACCAGAAACGTGCTACCCCTGACGATTACTGTAAGCAACTGAAGATCTGGGGATCCGGGGACCTGGGGACCTCGGGACCTGGGGACGATTCTCCCCGAAAGGGTCTTTGTCTTAGAATTTAACCGTAATATTATATTGTCTTCCGAATTAGTCGACGAAATAATGATCGATAAGCCTTAAAGCATGGACTTACTGCAGGTACAAGCAATCAAAATATTCCTCCTGCCCATTCAGTATTTTAGTGTTTATTTGATTTCCTTTAGTTTCGAGATCAAGAAACGAGTTAAGGTCCGATCAATGGCAGATTTAAATGGAGAACAGTTTCGGTGGTTCCCATTCGGTATCCCGATTCAGTGGCTAGTACTACCCTTGGCTAACTGCCTCTGCCCATGGACTATCGTTTATTAATTAACCGACTTAATTAATAATTCAATAACCGCCACGACCATCCAACCGACCGACACACCCCGACACACCCCGACACACCCCGACACACCCCTGCGCTCTCTCACTCACTGTTCTCTCTCGTTTTACCATAACCGTGTTTCAAGCTGCATATGAACAACGCATAAACCGAGCTTGGCGAAGCAACGTCGACGAACCCCGACTGTGAATCCACGTACATATATTGTTTGCACGAAATATTGTACGTAATGCATTTGTTACGCGTAAATGTAACCGCGTGGTTGTGTGCGTGGGATCTTTATGTACGTTTTAATAGTATACTTGTCTAGACGCTTTTACAAGTGGATGTGCGGATTCACCGATGTTAGAGCTCACCTGTGTAACCCGAAGCAATTTGCGCGCGTTGGGTATCGCGTCGAGTGTTTTATGATTTCGGCTGGATACTTGGATACTCGCGATGAAATATACAGGGGAGGTACGAGAGAAGCGTGTAGCGTGTAGCGTGTAGCGTGTAGCGTGTAGCGTGTAGCGTAATCCAATTTATGTCGAAGAAATAGGAGCATCGAGTAATAATTAGTAGTCGGAGCACACCGTAGGTGTTTTTGGTACTGAAATAAAAAGAGGATTTTCCGAAGTAGATCCTGCTTTGGAAAGGTAGTTGGGATGTTTTCAGGGAAGAGGCATATTATAGGATAATTAACACGTTGAACGCCATGGCAATTTAATCATGGTCGCTAGCGATGCCAATATTACTAAAAATTGGGAATATTTTTCACGTTAGATAATAATGTAAAGTAATCAATGTATCGTAGGTTACCGGTTGAACAGTTTAATTTGTAGACTTTATCCAGATGTTACGGACGCGTATCGGGAGGTATCGGGAGGTATCGGGAGGTATGGGTTAGGTCCGGGTTATAAGGGGTCAAAAGAGATACTCGAAAATTGCATTGATATTACGAGCAGAATCTCGATGTTTGTAAAGTCCATCCTCCTTCGTAGAAATAACTCTTATCAGCTACATCCGAAGGAAAGCTCGTAGGATTTCCGATGTCACCGAAGAAGGAAAGGCGTCCTTAAAATTCTAGGTGCTGCGTGGAAACTCGAGCTAACCGAGGTAACCACGAGCAATACGATTTTGAGTGGATCAATTTTTCTGTAATCAGATCGTAAAATGGTCAGATCACGTAACGACCGATTCGCGACACACCGAGTCAAAGGGTGTTTACCATCTTTCACAGTTTTCAGAAGACGTGAATCGCGATGGAAGTCGATTCTTCCAACTCTAAAACCATTCATTTCATATCGGCCACGCTGATCAGTATTTTCATTTCCAACTTTTAACAGTGAAACCACCGACAATGTATTCGGCTATATTTCTATACACACTAATTATGTTCATGAAAATCGCGGAAAATGGAGCGCCAGGAATGTTTATATTTTTTGCTTCGGTAGTACCAGTATTAATTTCGATTAATATATCTTGCAAATTCAAGGCATAATTTGAAGAGGAACTTGACATAAATAAAAGAAATATGTGGACAAGCAGGTTACAGTAGGAGTCGAAGGTCACGTAGAAACGTAGAAACGTAGAAACGTAGAAACGTAGAAACGTGTATAACATAATAGCCGCAGGGCCACACTGTCAAACCACTTTGTCGTTCGAATAACATTTTAGCGAAAGTTCGACCATCGATGCTGTTCCGGTTTTTTGGCCGAATGTAACATTTTTAACTGCATGTACAATGTACATACAGAGAGAGAGAGAGAGAGAGAGAGAGAAAGAGAAACAGCGCATGAGTACTCGGAAGTGGAACGTGCTATAATACATAGTACCAACGAACGGACGACGAAAAGGCAATTTTGAAAAATATATATCGAGCTGACGGGATAAAATAATAGTCGACATCTGCTTGCCGTGTAGGGGTTCCAGGCTATTTGTCGATCGCATGGAAGCCGTAAATTATCGTTACCCGATCGTGGTATCTCTCATTATTCCTGTTTCGTGTCAATAGAGAATGGAGAGTGGAATCGGATCCACGTTTATGAGAAACGTTCCTGTTATCACGTTCCGCTCTGTGTACGCCTACCAATGTAATCAGCCTCGGAAATTTTATTTATTTACTTATTTATTTATTTACTGCTGGTCTCCGCGAAATTGTACTACCGATAATTCGCTCGGTAATATAATAGGACCGACCGTTTTACACATGACAACCTCGTATCATGATGCATCCAATATATAATATATTTTGTGTTGTTAAAAATAAAATGTTTGCAATATTATGAAGGATGTGAACGTTTAAAAAGTGAACTATCAATCGGTCTAACTCTCAATAAGTGTTGTAGCGAAGTAGCTGGCCGCGACTGTATGTAGAGATCGTCTAACAGTTACACTTTTCCTACCGAAAAATCTATGCGCACGGCCATTATCCGAAAAAAGTACGGGTAATAAAGATCGGATTAACTCCGATGCAATTCCGGCATTGTAAACTTCCGAATGGGAAAACTCCGCATTAAACTGGACGATAGGTTCAGGAATGGTAGAAAAAAATCCTTTTAGAAGAAACTTTCGAAATCGTTCGGATCAATGGGAATCTGTTGTTTCTGGAGGAAGAGTGAGATTTCACGAATTGCTCGGAAATAATTCAACGTATTACAGGGAACTACATTCAAACGAAACTTCGATGGCTGCTACTCTCCAATGGCTGCTACACAAATAAATCTATTATTTTCCGTCCGAAATATACATACATATATAAGTGGTTTACGGAATATTTGATGTATGTATTTTCATCCGTGTAACACATTCGAACTCTTGCGGAAACGATCGAGATCACTTCCTTCCAGGCATTTCGTTGTTTAACTACGATATACAAAGTTGGATCTTAAAGCGATATTTTCGACAACTACAATAATAAACCGTACTTTATTCACGCAACCATATGATATATCGTAAATGTAAGCGGAACTGGGATTAGAATGAATCAACTAGGCTCCCTGTTTGCTCAGCAATCCGGGAAATCGAATTTACGTTATTACGAATTCCACGTTATCAACTAGAAGATTATTTATTACTTATTATTTATTCTTGTTCCTGTTCCTGTTCCTGTTCCTGTTCCTGTTCCTGTTCTTGTTCAAACTGTAAAATGTAAAATGATTTTGATATGCCCCTCAATCAGGAACCCGTGTGTTAATCGCTTAAACGATAACCCGAGCAACTATATTTGCGGAAGGTACGAGTAAAGCGAATTTGTTTCACGTAGAAACGTAATAAGAAACGTAATAAGAAACGTAATAAGAAACATAATGTACAACTACAATGAAATGTTTCATTTTCTGAGTTGGTGTATACGGGTCGAGACAGTTTGACAAACAAGGAAAAAGGGTATGTGCTTAAAGGTCCAGTTTCCGCCGGGACGGGGACGGGGACGGGGACGGGGACGGGGACGGGGACGGGGACCTGTACATGCAAGCCAGGTAAACTTTACTTCACGATAAATAACTATTTGCCTGAAAGTAAGGCAGAAGGATTTCGAGGGGATCCGAGCATTCCACGATACGTCAGGGAGCCTTTCGGCTACGGATTTTTATATTTCATAAATATCTGACTGACAGTCGAGTATTATTATTGAAGATACAAGTATAAATCGTATTAAGACTTTATTTATGAGATATTGGAATATATCTAATATATTTTCACTACTAATTTTTACCGAGTAATTAAGCCGAACTTTCTTCGATACCAATCTTGATTATCTTAATCGTCAGATATATAAGCGAGATACATATAAAGAATTTTCGTATCACAATTAAACAGTTTAACCCTGCACGGAATTGAATAAAAGTATTGAATTTTATCATTTTAATTATAGTTCCATTTTCGGAGATTTGTCGCGACTCGTGTTTCACATTTCCATAAATGTCGAAATTAGGTGAATATATTGTCGGTGGTTCTAGGGCTCATAGCCGACGATTCTAAATGTCAAAGTGGAGTAAATTCAATTAGAATAATGAAGAAGGAACGGGATGGCAAATAAAAACGATTAAATCCGAAATAGTCCTGGCAGGACATTCGTGTATAGCCTCCAGTAGCGAAACGACCGTCTAGCAATAATTCGCGACATTACCGTTGCCACGGGAACCATGTAATATTCACCGAAATTTCCCTTCGTATCCACGGACCCCGTATTCCCGTTCTACAAATTCCAGGGGAATACAGGGGAATACAGGGGAATCCAGGAAAGCAGCGGGATGAGGACAAAGAGGAACGCGGACAGTCGCTCGACGAGGAAAAATAATTCGTGCGAAGGTAACGCAGATTGATCTCTCCCGCGTGCTCCATTAGCGAGAGCTACAGGGCTTTTCAGATTAGCCGACGACTTCCGTCTTTTCCCCTTTCTAATCGCTTGGAGAATACACAGGATCAGCGGTTTTGAGAAATTACCGGGATTCTTAACCCTTGCCTTAACACCTTGACTCTCGAACTCGATCAATTTGATTTACTCCGTGAAATGAATTGTGTCACTAATTCTGGGTGGTGTTTTGTGATATTAGAAGGGTGAGAGAGAACCGAGATTTTCCAGGGACAACGGAGGAATGAATGAATGAATGAATGAATGAATGAACTTAATCTTAATCGTTCGAGCCGAGACGTCCAAACATAACGACGACATATTCATACATCTACGTATACATTATACATCCATACAAATAATGGCAAAGATAATTAAATTCCGTGGACCAGTTTATCAGTTTATCAGTTTATCAGTTTATCAGTTTATCGACTTTGGTAGCTCCCGTGTTAATACTAATTAATGATATATTTATTATACGCTTCACATTTTGGTGATTTTGGTGATTTTGGTGATTTTGGTGATTTTGGTAGTTCTAACGGTAACAGTAACAAGAGACGTAGCTTCTTACGCGTGATATTATAAGACCAAGGAAAATTTGCATGGTAGGACACCGTGGGAAACTAATTGAATTATATTCCGACCCAGTTGAGAGGCAAAGGTCAAGAACCCCGAGGGTCGTGGAACAGGGTTAGATCGAAGTTGAAATTTGAAGTTTCTCGGCATCGGGTTAGTGGCATAACGTTAGTGGACCCGGTCTCGTATAAAGTAGGTCTCGCCAGGGTGAGATGAGTCCTAGAGACGAATGGGATCTCCCAGGACCTTAAAACCTTCCCGACACTATGACGCTTCTCCTACGTCTTTGTAGCAGGACGATAACGATCCGACACAAGGACACAAGGACACTTGGAAGCCCGAAACCACGTGGAAAGGCTTTGTTCCTGATCTCCCGACGAGAGGAGAAAGAAAAATACTGGATCGAATGACAACGTGTGTTTAGGATAAGGATTTCGGATAAGTCTCCTTAGCGGGCTTAAGAATTTTGTATTGTTCTCCGGGATGATAAATTAGCATCGATTTGTCTGACGGGATCGCAAAAAATATGGGAATATTTTGTACGACCTGTGCTGGAATCTAAAACGTCTCCTCGTTCGTTCTTTGGTTCGTTGGGAAAGAAAAATGAAAAATGAAAAATGAAATTCGACAAAATCGGAGTTAGAAAAGATAATCTATATTAATCTCACATAATAACGGGGATGACATTTTTGGGAAACATCAAATGATTTAATCGAGGTACAATATTGTGACAGCAAACTAGATCGTTATATTATATTATGGTTACTAATTGTATACCGTATCATACAATATTCTCATTCAATTATCTGGTAGAATTCTAAATTTTTGAGTGCTTTCGGCTAAGGAACCCCTGAATATTGTTTGATGCAACAAAGTGCATTCGAAAGAGCGGACTTTTCGCTATAAGATTGGGCAAAAATAACGTGGGCAAAAATATCCCACGATTCGTTCTTCCGGAATTAATTGTTTTTTCGATGTTTTTTTCTATTTTCTCCTTCAAGATATATCTTCGATGAGAAAGGAACTTTTTCTAACGGGTTCGAAAGACATTCATTAACTCGTTAAATAACATCTCGTGATTCTTGTATTTTCCCGCGTGTTATTTACACCTTGTTTAAACAACCCTGTCTGAGATGCTTAGAGGTATGTATTCCGTGGTTCCATGGTTCCATGGTTTCCTGTACTGTTACTTGGTACTTGTTTTCCCGACTGTTTGCAAAGTAACATTAATAGAAACCTTCGTGAATCAATATCAATCTTCTGTGGATCTTTCCCAGGGTTTCGCGGAACTATGTTTACTTTACTATTATCACCACCATTAGTACCACTTGCTGTGGGCTATGAAATGATCAGTGAGCATACGCTTTGATAAATAGTGCAACGTTAATATACTCTATGGATTTGAACAAAGATTAACGTGGTTTAGCAAGGTATCCTGTGAGGATAGGCGAAAGTTCAAGAGAGAATTTCAAAGTTGTAGAGAACGATATTGGGTCTCGCATTAAGTAGTGGATCCCCGCAATGGTCAGACCGCGGTTTTAGTAGTTTCGACGATTATCATGATGCCGATTATCAGTCGATGGCTCTTCTCTTAATCCACGTGTGATAACGAGGAAGTTTCAATTCGACTATTATGTAGAATTCGATTATTAGGTACTGTTATCGACGTGGTTTTATTCGATTTATTCGATTTGCATAGAAAACGTTGTGAATAATGCCGATATATCCGACATTATCAACCACCCTACTTTCTATGAAAATAAATCGTGCTCGGTGTAGCGTGTAAATTATCAGTGCAACGAGGCGAACGAAAACTGCATCGAAGGGTAAACAAAGAATAAAGGGAATTCCGATCTCATGGTAGAAACGCCAGCAGGAAGATGTCGGTTCGCGATGGTCGTCTCGAGGGATGCGTTACCGGTCTTTCAGTAGCCCTACGTGTCTGGGAAAGGGGGTGGAAAGCTTCGATTCCCGGGAGAGCAATTCCAATTGCATTGTCCAACGGAGAAACCGAAGGTGGTGGTGGTGGTGTTCATTAGTGACTAACTCACCCTGTAAAACCACCCCTCTCGAATCTCCTATCTTCGTACGTGTCCTTCCTAGAATCCACCGTATGCCGTATGCCGTATGCTGTACGCTGCTCACGTGTGCTTCCACGTCGCTCGCACCACAGATTTCCTGCTATTGATAATACGCTGTGTTATGAAAACATTTACAAAGATTTATCCAAAAGCTTCTCCAAATTATTAATTAATCATGATTTCACACGAATTCTGGACATTTCATTGTCTCATCTTTTTAATGGCCTCTTTGATCGTCATTAACACTCCCCTAGTTGATTTTCTATCCTACTCTTTCTAAGTGAAAAATTAATCATTATTTCTCTCCTGGGTTCGGAGAACCATCCTCGCCATCTTTCTCGGAGTCTCGTGTAAACGTAGAAGGGGTCGAATGGTCCAAGGTAGGTAGTATCCCTCTGGAGATATCTACAGGGTGGTACAGTCGATATGACATTGTCCTCTCGGTAACTCCCATCGACAAAGTTACTCGGAGCAGTGCCGCGAGCGCACACAGGGATGAGAGTTAGGAGAGCTTCATTCCTTCTTCCTTCATTTAATTTCATCCCTCTCGATTCGTCTGTCTGTCCACCCTCTGCCTCCACGATTCCTGTCGAAAGGAAAGGTCCTCACACTTACATCGGTGGTCCAAGTTTCACGAAGTAGATGGTTCAACTTTGATAAGATACCAGTTTACCCTCCCCTTACACCCCGATTGATTATCTTTCTTCCTCGTAGTATCTTCCTTGGCCACGCTATGTCCTTTTAAGTTCGACGAACAATGAGGAAAAGTATACAGGACCCTCTTGATCGTACGTTAGTCAACCGAGTTTCCAAGAGCTCTCGCTTTATCGGAACTTTCGATGCTCGTTTCTTAGCTCAATCTTTGAATTTAAAGCTTGGATAATTTTACAAGAATTTTGGAGTTTTTACATTTTTTCTAGAAAAAAGAATGTTAGAATGAAGAATGAAGAATGAAGAATGAAGAATGAAGAATGGAAGCTGGGGGGAACAAGGAGAGTTCCGAAATTCTTTATAATTCATGGTGGAGGAGGATTGTTCCTCGTTATATTATAAAACGAAAAGGTAATAATCGTAAACTAAAGTGGGATCAATGTTTCAAGGTAGACGGTTTCTCATCTAAGATGCATGCGGATGGAAAGCACTCGCTGTGTTTTAGACCGACACGCAAGGCCTTACCAGAAACGCCTTTTATCACGTTTATTATTAAGAATCTCCCGATAATCTTAATAAACTCGGTTCTACTATTTTTCTCCTCTAACCCCGAGGTATATCCACTAAAACGCGTTATACATGAAACCAATCTGAAAAATAGCACGCAATGATTATTAAAAATGCGCTATTTCCATAAAAATAATAATCGTTGTTATCGTTGTATTATTAACGTAACATATTCAAATGACATGTATTTGAGAGTATTTGATTATATATTTGAGCACGTACTCGTAAAAGATACGGGAAGATACGGGAAGATACGGGAAGATACGGGAAGGTTCAATAATAAGCATTTCATATAGCTAAGGCATAATATTTGATTTAGTCATTATTATTAATAGAAAATGAATATTCCATATACGTGAAAGTCTAGGAACTTTCGAGAGAGGGATCGGAATCATCGTCATCAACTCATAACATTGGTCATAGTTTGTTGACTAAACAAATCCGATTGCACGGCGTTAAGGAACATCGGCACGCTGTGTTGACGTTGTAAGTGTTGTTCCACTAGCGGACCAAGTGTCGCCGAGAAAGCAGTCTCCAAGAGATCCACTCCGTCCTCTCCGATTTGAAAGAAAAGGAAATCATCCGGAGATTCCGCGAATTGACTGAAAAGTTTGTAACGGCCTTCTTTCGTTCTATCGACCCTCCATCCGAATAACTGATAACAAGCTTGACGGTATTCCTGCGACGAAGCTTTGAACGCTTCCTTCAACCGTGCTATCTTTATTTCGTGAGTCTGTTTGAGTTCTGCGATTTCTGGATACGTCCAAAATTCGAGGTCAAATCAATTCGCACGACAGAATTCTGGTTTGTTTGTCGGTGTATAAATATTACCTTGTACTTGAAGCGAAGACGAAGTCGCGTTAGCCCCGCCGCTCGAAACGATCGCACGAAGTTCTTCGACCTCGCGTAACAAAGCTTTCTGTTTTTCTTCGGCTTGTTGCTCCGCGATCGTTGCAGGATTCATGGTGAAATGCAAAACTCTCGCGTTGCAATTAAAATCGCCCTTTAATGCCCGATGTTCCAATTCCCCTTTTAATCGTTCGATTTCTTTCTTCAATTTACTGCATTCCTCCTTCTGACCGTATCCTTCGGCTGCCTCGAGATCGGACTCATATTTCGCGACCAATTCTCTACAATTTCTCATTTTATCATCATTTTATTCATCGTAATAGTTTTCATATTAATAGTATTTTTGTTATTATTTAGTAATATTCTGATAAATCTACTTACCTGTACGCATCGATTGCTCGTTCCAGAGCAGGTATTCTTTCGGTGATCGCATTATTGCTATCAACAGTCATTTCCTTTTCGTACAAATCGAGTTGTTGCCGATAACTGTCCCTCTCGCGCGTAACCAGCATCATTTTCTTTTGCAATCTGCTAACTAATTTGTTAAGCTTTTCCTTTGTAATTGCTGTATCTGTCGCGTGCTTTTTAGTTTCTTCAAAAGTCTTCGACAAATTCTGCGATTCCCTGAGTGCCGCGTCTAACTTCGATCTTAATTGTCCTTCCTCCGATTTCAAAACTAATTCAGCTTGTTGCAAACGATTTAATTCGCGTTTTAGCACGGAAGGACCACCGGTTATTCCGATCGATTCGTATTCTGATAATCGCGACAAAAGTTCACATTTCTGTGCTTCTAATGTGGCTACTTGTTGTTCTACTTTTTCAGTGTGCTCCAACCTATTAGAGTATACAAAATTGACTTCAAGAGTAACTTGATGTGAAAAATGTAAGTATCAAGTATCGAGCATCGAATATTTATACCTCTTCATAACACTAGCCATTTGTTCTTCCAAAAGTAATTTCCCTCGAACAGATTCTCTTAGAGACGTAATCGTTTCCTTGGCAGCAGCAAGCTCCTTTTCGAGATCACTCGCTTTCGCCGCTCGCGCGACTAATACTTTACCTTCAGCCCACAAAGCGCGTTCCGACTCTAATCTTTCGATTTTAATTTTCAAACTCTGAAGTTCAACATTTTGCAGCTCCAATTCCTGCTGAGAGGCACGAGATTCTTTTAATTTCTCTTCCAACTGAGCCGCTCTCGCTTCCACGACCTCCAATTTGTATTCGGTTTCGGACGTGTCGATGATCGTCTTTGGTGACTGAGTAGTTTCGTGAGTCGACGTGTTTTTAAGATCGGACAACAATTTTGCATTTTCATTTTGCAGTAACATATTCTTTTGTTCGAGTTTTGTCTTAATTTGAAACAATTCCTTCTCCGCGGCGGCTTGCGCTTCTCTCGCGTCTTGTATCGTTCGGCGCGCCATATCTAATCGTACTTCCAATTGTTTCATCGTTTGTTTATCCTGCTCTACTTGCATCTCTAAAATGCCTTTCTCTTTTTCGAAAACTTCTTCCATTTCTCTGCGTATCTTGTGCAACTTTTGCACTGTTGCCTCTTGGTGGGACAACCTTGTTTTGAGCGATACTACCTACCCAATTAAATGAGGACTCTAAATTAATTCTCCTGATTTAGTTCACTAAAAAATTAACTGAAAATATTTTTCCTAAAAAGAATCCAAATGCCATGCAAATCTTGATAATAGTTGGAGCGCTTTATTACTTCTCCTTTCAATCTTCTCCATTCCCATGGACTTCCAGGCGGACCCTCCGTTTGGCTCTTGTTTAACGTACAATTCTGAGACTCGTCCAATCTTGGTCTCTTTGGTGATATGTTACATCCATCGGTATCCGGAAAAACTGGTGGCTTGTATCCGGTTCCAGAAAACCGTAGTGATACACTACTGCTACTCCTGCGATATACCTCTGATCCAGATGTTAGATCTTTGATCATTTTTATTACACTTGTTGGATCTTTATCATCCATATCTATAGATAAATAAAAGGCAGGTTTTCTTATTTATTTAATACACACTAACTTTTTATGATCTTCTTACGATTTACAACAATTTTTCATTTCAAGATGTACTCGAAACACGGAAAAACACATTTTCGATATTTATTTCTTTAAAAAAAACTTTCGATTTAAAAGTGATTTACTTGTGAAAAATATTTCTATTCGTATTTCTATTCGTATTTCTATTCGTATTTCTATTCGTATTTCTATTCTATTAATACAAAATTATAACGTAATAGTCTACTAAAATATTTTATATAAATACACATATTTCTAAATATTCGCGTACCTGTTATCGTAAAAGAATAAGATTCAATCAAAAACGCGGAAAGCAAAAATTTACGAATATGCAAAAACAGGAACTACTTGATCACCACATAGCAGAAAGAATAATTAATTTGACAACACGTCAGAAATACTATTCTATTGAAAACTGTTTTTTTTTCTCACACAGAGTTTACTTAAATACTTTTGTATTACTGTTGTAAAGTATTTCTAGCAACAATGCCATTTCCAGATGAGCTTGGAACAGTAGAAATACAACTCTAGGTTCCAATGTCTCACGTCGTGTAACATGGACGCAAATTGCACGACTAATTATGTGTAGCAATTAGTCTATATTTTATACTAATCAATATTGTATGAGTCCAGTATAAAATATATTATGATAAATGAAACAATTCTGCCACGATACGAGGCTCGTTTCTCTGTAAAACGAGTCGAAAAAATCCACTATCGGGTGCGTTTAGGGATCTAAGTATTCGTTGTTTAAACCGTTATATATTCTGAATATATGACGAAAAGTAGCGTAATTATGTAGAAGAACAATGATATGAAATAAATTCAAAATTGCATACAGAAGAAATCCGGGTACAAACAAATGAAATTAATTGTATAGGCCATTCACTAATGTTTCAATTAAAACTAATATATTTAATAGAAATATATAAATTCCAGTTAAAGAATAAATTAGACGTCGGTCCAAAGAAATTACACCTAGAACTTACCTTTATAATTCTCGAAAAACCAGACAAAAAAAGGACACAGGGGAGCACGTCAGGGGAGTCACGTCAACGAACACAATGAAAGAACACAGAACACACCGCTTTACTACGGGATCAGCTGATCAATCGATCAGATGTTCCGTACTTTTTTACGTTTATTACATACCGGAAGCAGAGATGCCACCAGCTATAGTTGGTATTCATATAATCCCTGTGGATGAATTCCCTATGTCGTCCCCCGAAAATGAGCACCCACTCATACAGAATCTCTGCATTGCGAGCAGACGAATTTCTGCATGCACAGGCCCCCCGCAAAATATACAAAATATACAAAATATACAAAATATACAAAATATGAGAATTCCATAATCTTCGTATTGTTTAATAAATAATCGTATAGGATGCATAAAAATTAATTTCGATATTTTTCCTCTCACGATCAGTATAGTTTCTTCGATCAACCCCAGCGGTAGCATCTCCAAGTGCTCCCACTATTTTTGTTTATTTATCAATATAGCAGCGTATTGTTGTAAAAACTCGTATCTCGTACAATGAGATTAATCTTATACACAAATCTCTTGATCTCAATTATATAATAGATTGTAAGAAAGAATTATAATTGTTAGAAAAATGTATTTGTTACACGTCAGCGTCGGATTCTTGTTCAGCTTGTTTCTGCTGAGTTCTGCGGTTAGTAAATATATTCATTGCATTTTAGGGAATGAATAATGAATGAATATGAATATGAATATGAATATGTATAATTTTTGGATCGCTGTTAAAAATATGTCGTTATTGTAGAGTGAACTCGATTATGATGGATGGTTGCAATTGAGGTTATGGCACGCTATGAATGATGAACCTGAACCCATTTATATCGAAAGAGGAAATATTACAATTTCCAGCGTCCGTAGTGGCGCATCGGTAATAGGTCAAAATGGTTTGTTAAAACAGCATATTAATTTGTTAAAAGAACTTGCTACGAATGATGGCAAGTATAGGTTGAAGGCAGTGGCCCGTACTTCTTCTGGAAGTGAAGTAACATTCCTTACTTCGGTACCAGCGGTAATTTGAATTTGACTTTTTTTTATAAACTTTTATAAACCCCCAATCTCTACTTCGCTCTACAGAATGGTCATTTTTTTAAGTCGTGTTGGAGTACATTCCAATGTAACTTTTGCATATGTATGCATATATATTTTCCTATTATCTTTATTCTGGTCAGATCTTCGGTCTCACATATTTGTATTGAAATTCTTTTTCGGATATCATAAATATATGAATGTTTATTCACAGTGTTATCTCTTGGGATCCGATCTCGAGGATATCATAACGGTATGGTTAGATAGCGCGGCCGAACCGATCGCCGTAAGTTTATCTTCCCCGGGTCCTTGCACCACTAATAATCCCTTTACAAATATGTGGACCACGAATGTGCTCGTTAAATATCCCGATGGTGGTCCGATTCCGGATACCGCGACTTATATCCAAAAATTGGAACGAGAACGCGAAGCGAGGGAGAGGGGAGAGACCAAGGATAATAGGTCGTTCCTTGCAAAATATGTAAGAAGGAGATATTTGAATTCGTGTGGCCATATCAAAATGCGAATTCCTCATCATTCTGAAATCGTCGATTTTCGTCTTATTATTACAGTGGATGTACATCGTTCCCGCTTTAATCTTTGTTGTTCTAACTTCCGCGACGAATCCTGAAGCTGGTGGCGGAGGCGGCGGAGGCGGCGGTAGTGGTCAGAGATAATAATTTAATAAACTTCATTCGTTTGGATACCGCGATCTCAATTCGCATTTCCGATGGTATTTATAAGTTTCAGTGTATTATTCCCGACTACAATGAAGTTTACTTGCTAATAAACCGGAGAGTTTAATTATCCCCTTATGACCTTTACTCCTCAACAAATTCCCGGTAATAATGGCATCCGCTTTTATATAGAGAATTATAAAGAGAATTCTTTGAAGTCGGTTGTTTACTATAGTGTGGTATCAAGGGGGTTGATAAGTATACACCAAAGGATCAATAGTCCGCCACCTGTTCACTACGAATAGTTAATCGTCAGTATCGTACGACACACCACAGTGCTACCTTAAAATGGCAGCGTTTACACTAAATATTCAGAAACACGTGGAACCTGGTTTCGTAAGTTGCGGTAAATTCGATGGTTCTCACGCTTGTTTAGCCGCAGCAACCTTCGGGGGTAAAATCTTGGTTCACAGTCCGCACAGACAACCGCAAATAAAAACACACGAGACTGAACAATCCGATAGAAAGTTGTCCTGGAGCGGAGAACTCGCGGAACTACATATCGGTGCCGAGGTACATAAATATTTTGGAAAAGCTACCACGGTAGATGAATTATGATATCAATAATAATCGACAGATCACAGCTTTGTGCACCGGTCGTCTTACGGAAGACGAGAGAGACGTTCTTCTAATTGGTACCGCGACACATGTCCTTGCTTATCATGTCGAAGATAACGCGGACATATTTTACAAAGAGGTTCACACTAGAAATGATATCCGTCATAATTAACATCATAATTAACATCATGGATATAATATCGATATAATATCGTCGTTTTTCACAAATAGATGTCGGATGGTGCAAGATGCATTCTAGTTGGTAAATTGGGCTGGTTGTCGAACCAGGTTGCTATTATTGGTGGTAATTGTTCGGTAACGGTCTTAGATTGTCAAGGGGTCGAAATATTCTGGACCGTAGTTGGAGGAATAGCTTCCTCCCTATTGGTTTTCGATTTCGACGGAGACGGTGAAAACGAGGTAGATGAATCACTCTGATTGAATGTCCTCCAGCTAATTCCTGATCGTCTACCAATTAATTAATATTACATAATGCGAATGTTATTCGATGTTATTCAATGAAGTTAATAACTGGCACGGAAGACTTCGAGATAAAAGTGCACAAAGAAGACAGTGTCCTTTGGGAGGCCAAGGAAACAGCTGCCGTCGTTTCTTTGACTAGTCTTCCAAATAGACAATTCGCTTATGCGGTTGCAAACGGTACGATTGGTGTTTACGAAGTTTCTCAAAGACTCTGGCGTGTCAAGGTATACTTCGAAATTTATGAATAACGCATAACGATAACATTTTTCTAAATCAAATCAAATCAAATCAAACTCTGCTAGTCGAAACACAGAGTCGTCTCGACTCACAGCTTCGACGTAAATGGCGACGGTGTATTGGAAATAATAACTGGTTGGAACAATGGAAAAATAGACGCGAGATCTTGCAGTACGGGGGAAGTAATTTTCAAAATTCAATTGTCAGCTGGCATCGCCGGTATCGTGGAGGCTGATTACAGAAGAATTGGGAAGTCAGATTTAGTTATAGTGTCGAGTTCAGGGGAAGGTATAAGAATTGAATTTCTCTGCCCCGTGGATTTCCGCGGCGATTACATGTAATTATTAATTTTGATATCAGTTCGGGGGTACAGCCCCGGTTCTGCGGTTGACATGCCGGAACCCGGTGAAATCATTCGCGAATTGTTGGCAAAGAAACAAGCTTTGCAAGCTGAACTTAAACAAAGGGCTGCTTCGGTGCCAAGCATGTATCACGGTACCAGATTGGCAGTGAGCTTAACGACAGCGAGGTGTGCCACTCGCGTCGCGCTTGCCTCTGGGCCAGGTCTTTTGGTAATCGACAGTTTATATTAAAACATCATTCTTCCACGTACTAGGATAAATAGTACGTCCATATTTTCGATAATTAATATTAATTCATTATAAAGATACATTACGCGATGGTATTCGCGGAAGGCGTCTTCGAGGGTGAAAGTTTGGTGGTTCACCCCAATAGACCGAGGGGCGAATTCGAGATAGAACTTCGACCACCAAAAAATAATCCCGTGGACATACACGTTAAAGTCTGCGTTGGTCCACCTGGTTCCGACTTATTACAGGTGATAATTAATTAGAAAATGATCATTTATCTCGCGAGTGATCGCGAGTCCGCAGAGATATATAGAATCTAGGAAATGTATAAAATAAGTATCCATCTAGGTATTCGAGATGACTCGGCAATTACCCAGATTCTGTATGTACGAATTAATTCAACGGCCGGATCAGGCGTCAGATAGTTTAACAAAGAATGGCGTAGTAGCCGAGGTAATATCAGATTCGCGATATAATGCGCGATATAATGCGCGATAAAAATAATCAAGAAACAATAATAAGTAACGAATTGCACAGATCGCTGAGAGACCTCAAAGAATAGCACTCTGGTTGAACCAAAGTCTCATACTACCGCAAGAATTGGAAATAAAGGAAGACGCTCCTAATTCGAGTAGCATCGAAATGTGGCTTCGTGGAATGAGAGACAATAAAATCCATTGTTTTATGGTGAATTCCTCCGGTAAATTAACAATTAGAACGGAAGATCCCACTTTTGCGGGGGATGTTATTCAGTCGTTAGCAATGTATTTGGGACTTAGAGAACTTAACACGGAAGTTATGTTTCCTGTGGAGGAAGGCAAATTGTTGGACGCTTTGGAACGCGTTAAAGGTGCGCTTATAAAGAAAGATTTTAAACTAGATTTTAAAGTACGAGTATCATAAAATAATCAAATAATCAAATAACGCAAATGAAAGGTTTGAAGGAAGTCGACGCGAAACTTCAAGCAGAAGCAGCAGGCGAATCGACTGTTCTTAAAAATATCATAATACGCCTGGAAGATGCAAGGATTCTTCAGAACATAGACGAAATGAGAAAGAGATTAACGCAATTAAAAAATCTCAACGTAGATTTAATTAAGGACCATGAAATTAGAACCAATAGTTATCGAGAATTCACGGCGAACTTGAAGGCATTAAATCTTGGGGTGCAGCGAGCTGCTAGATTGAGAGGTAAAAAATATATCTCGACAATATTTGTCGATATTATATTAATAATAATAATATTTTCCCAGTTGGAAAAAGTTCGTCGAACACGGTGGCTCATTGCAGAGCCGCGATTCAAGAAGAGAATCCGAAGGCTCTGATTCACGCGATAAGACACGGATAAGACACGGAAAATTCAATATATTTTAAAAGAAGGAAGTTATAAGCTCCGTCCAGTTTTTACTCCGTCCACCATATACAGTTAAATAAAAGCGAATCACAGTGATTTCTATGCAGATAAATATTGATTTCAATCACTTGAGATAAATGAAGTATGCAATAGATAAACGTAAAATATCAATCTGTTGCATCAATCAAATTTGCATTGCATTTCTTCGAGTCATCTAAGTAAGCGCCAGATTTTCATGATTATTAATTGTGAAATATCTTATTAATGAAAGGTTCCTCTGACCGACATACTGAACCTTCTTCTGATAGGTGTTGGTGATCGATGTCTTGGCGAACTCAAAGTGCTATCTGTCGACGCCCTTACGCGAAATGAATGATTCTGCTGTCCAGAATTCCCAGCCAGTTCCGTCAATAATTTCAATATGTCAGTGAAAACGGCCATGACCTGTCGAATAAAAATAATCAGGGCAGTTACAGCCTCGCGGGTTACATAACACGCGGAGAGATTATCTATTCGGCCATTACGAGAAATATTTTTCATACGCGCTACACTCACACCGAGTTACGCGCTATCGGTCACTCTTTTTTTTTCCTGATCTTTTTTCCTGTTAAGAATTCGCGGCACGTGTAAGATCAATCGCTATCAAATTTCCGTTTTGTTTTCACTTTTTTCGAAACTTGCCACCCTTTTATTACCTCGCCGAGGATCGACTTAAAATCGATTTAAAAATTGAGAGCTACTTTTAGAAAACTTTTAGAAAACGATAATTTCTATATGCTATTAATTAAAGAATCTAAATTTAGACATATTCCCAGTTGCTGATTAAAGTCATTTTTAATTAGCCATACCAGGAATTAAGAATATTAATTGATTGATTAACAAACAATAACCGTAAAAAGTCGGAGTGATTCGAACGCGATTGACTTTACTTTATTAAATGTATACTTACCAAGCAGATAATGGCGGGCCCACGAGAAAAGTTCGGCTCGAATACACGAACTTTTAGCCGGGCGATAAATCGGCTCGTTGTCGAAATCCGAAATCCGAAATCCGATTATAAAAATCTAATTGATTGTGAAACAAATTTTTAATTACGGTACATTACGGCGGAGATAATCGGTCGAAAATGTTGGGTGCCGGTTCGGTGCCGGTTCGGTGCCGGTTCGGTGCCGGTTCGGTGCCGGTTCGGTATCGCGCCTTGAGAGCCAGCGATATAGATTTTGTTTACGACTCGGTGATCACGCGTAAACGCCATGACTCCGGTTTCCCGAGGAGTAAACAATCGTTTAGAAAAATAAAGTTCATTGCGATTAGGACGAGCCCGGCGAAACGGGGAAGCGGAGCCCGCGAACGATTCGCAAAAGATCATCATCAAGACCGTTCATCTACTTCCGCGAATGTAAATAGCCGCTATGCAGACGATAATGCAGACGATAATGCAGACGATAATGCAGACGCTCAAAGTCTTTTTGACATGTTCGAGGTCTTTATAAGATTACGAGTATCGAATCTTTTTGGCGAGATACTTATGCTTCTCAACCTTTCATCAGAAATATAAATCTATCTACAACTACCGAAGCCGACGAAATGATTGGTCCGCGATAATAGTTAAATAAATAGTTTCACCTCTTCGACTGATTCTCTGACAGAAATTTCATGAAATGCGTGTGCCTGGATTTCTTCGGCTCTCTTTTTCCCTTCGACGGCGGAAACCACCCTTTCACCTGGCGCGTAAGACAGGTCCGTCTTGTTTGCCACTAATAACACCGCCGGTGGTACTTTTCTCCCTTTTCTCGCGTGAGACACTAGGAATCTATCATTTGCAAAGGTTATATATTCGAAAATATTTGAGAAAGCTCAATTACGGGATATGATTTGAATTTGACTTTTGAATAAAATGACTCGTCTTACCTGACGTCTTACCTGACGTCTTACCTGAGTCGAGAAGTCTCATCGAAGCTAACTCGATCGGAAACAGAGTAGAGAAGAACAATGGCATCCGCCAGTCGCAATTTCAGTTCCGTCGGGGCAGGAAGATATCCTGGAGGATCAGTAATTTCCCAGGAAGAATGTAAATATTCCTCGACCTTGTAGACTCTCTCCGTAGTACAGTCGTATTCACCAATGAATCGTCGAGTTGCAAATCGAACCGCAAGTGCTACGAGGAGATCAGATCGAGTATATGTTCGATAGTTGTAGCGTTGATAATTGTATCACACCGTTCCATATTTAATTACCAGTTTTCCCGACACCTTGCTGACCGAGTAATATCACTTTAATTAACTTTGATGGTTCTTCTTTACTCGTTGAACCGAGACCCCACGCGATTGGTGGACTAATCCTTTTCTTCAAAGAACTCGAAAGTGCAGTATGTCTCTCCATGGCTTAGCAGCCACTGGTTTCCCTCGAGGTCGACCCATCGATTATCAACCCTCCTCTTCAACCCGATGATATTTCATAGATGCAGCTTAATGCGTGTTAATGCGTGTTAATGCGTGTTAATGCCGTGCATCCTTGCGAGACTC
Organism: Nysson spinosus; assembly: GCA_910591585.2. Classification (NCBI taxonomy): domain Eukaryota; kingdom Metazoa; phylum Arthropoda; class Insecta; order Hymenoptera; family Crabronidae; genus Nysson; species Nysson spinosus. The sequence continues at coordinate 10,412,165 of OU342840.1, forward strand.
CTTTTTTTCAGTTTATCGCCTAACTGATAAACAATATTTATAGCCTATAGCACCTATACCTCGGAAGGGTATAGGTGCATGGTGCAACAAGAAGAATCAATAAGAAGAATCCTGGTTTACATAAACGAATTCCATGGAAATTATTAATCGCCTCGATTATGTAGTTCGTTTGACTAAGCAAGATTAGGATTAGATCCGTTTAGATCCGATTAGAGTGAATTATGTCATTTATGTATTAATTATAGGTGTACTTTGAAATTACTTCGGGAACGATCTATTCGCGATCAAGCGATTGAATCGTTCGATCAGACATATGAATTAGTTGTTTACCGTTTCCATGGTTCGTGAAATGAATCGTGAGCGAGAAGTTGATGGATGATCGGAGTCGATCGAGTGGCTAGCTGAACCGGGTTTTATAATTGAATATAACAAATTGCTTGTTATGTTTTCGAGTGCACCATAAATTATCACTTTTGCATGACGATTTTTCCGACAATTTTTCCGACAATTTTTCCGACAATTTTTCCGACAATTTTTCCGGCGATCACAGAGAGTCCTTTGATTCGTTAGCATAAGAAATATTCTAGTATCGAGTTCAACTTGGCGCCGGATGATATCTGGAAACTTGCAAAAGCCTGGATCTCCGCGACGCAGTGGTTCTCCTTATTATTTGTGCTCCAAATACAATCTCCTCGTAGTAAACACGCGATTGCATATTAATTTCGTAATTTCGTAATTTTTTGGACCTCCACGTATCATAGAATGACAAGGAGAACCTCATGTCATTTTAGCATTCAACAATTTCGTCTTCCAAATATTACGATCATTCTTCTTTACGATTTATTCTTGCGAAGAACACGCGTAACGTGAATGAAATAACGAGTGGAATTTAATCAAAGTACGCGTACACAACTCCTCGAGTGTTTTCATAGCATATAAAAACATATAATATCATTGAAAACTCGTCGAAAACTCGTCGAAAACTCGTCGAAAACTCGTCGAAAACTCGTCGAAAACTCGTCGAAAACTCGTCCGTGTCAACGAATCGCGTTGCAGCGAGTTGAACCGTAAAGGTCGTTATACGTTATAATCAAGATCCACGGTATCAATGTCATTAGGTCACACTCTTCTAATGTCCACTCTCACGAGTCCGATCGATCAAACTCGTCTTAGAATTTGCAGTTTTTATCTAATGGAATAAAACCAAGGAGAATAGCGCTGATAAGAGTCTACGCGACCAGTACGCGAGTTCTAAGCTCGAGCAAGGTGTTTGGCGGGAAAAGACTACCCGAAATATTGGAGGACACTCTTTGATGTGTTCACCGAGCACGGGACAAACGGTTATTATTAGTTTTATGTAAGAGCGCAGCCAGGCAGAGGTTCTTTTATCGCTTTCATTACGCGTCGTACTTAAGTGCGTCGTTTACAGATACTTAAGTTTACCGCTGCGGTTTTCCCGCACTTTTCCCGCACTTTTCGTCATATTTCTGCGAGTTCCTACCAAGAAATGATCGCTAATTTTCAATATCGATCAAGTTCGCCGCTAGAAGTCTGTCTACGAAGACATTGTCGAACAATTCTTCGATCCTGCGATGAATTCGACGGATGAAAGTGCGAGGGATGATGAGAGGACTTTTCGGGGAGATTATTTGTCATTTCGTCTAACAATAAGAAGATAACTTAGACTAAGACTTGCAAGTGACTCGTAGTTGCCGTATATATTTCGAAAGTTCGGTGTATCTATTTTGGATGATATGTTGATACTTCGGAAAGCTTTGTTGTGACGCGCCGCTCCCCGTTTAAATGGCACGCCTCGAGCCGACAAGCCACATAGCGTACCTGTCGTATCTACTCCGTAATGAAGTCGCTTTTGCCCGTTAATTACAAGTAATCGAGCCCCGAATACCGCTAATTACTGGGCAATAATATTTTCTAAATCTTTTCGCGAGTGTAGTGAAGTATTCGATGGTAGTTAAAATTCATTCTTAATTTCGAACTCAGTTTTCTCGGATGCAGATACGAGCCGTAGAGTGCATTTGTGAAGCGTATCAAGAACGTAACGTAACGTAAGATTACTTGGGTGAAAGCTTCTAATTTTTTGTCGACTTTTGGGCTCCCACGGGAATATCCCTTTCCAGGAATCCCTGGTTAAATTCTTGAAAGTTTATCCGTGTTTCCTGGTATCCAGTTTCATTGATAATCTAAATATAGACGCCAGAAAGTCGGGCGTTCGTGTAAGCCGTAAGCCGTAAGTGAACGAGAGAAAAGCGTGCCGGTCCTCGTGACCTCCTGCGAGTTCCGCGAGGTTATCGTTTACACTCCAACTTACCACTCGCACCCCTTATCACCAACTATCACAGTTTACGTTCCCGCTCGAAAACGAAAGCACTTCTTCCTCCTGCCCGCCCCTTCTCGGTCCTCAAAAAATGGACCAGTTTTTAGCGGGAGATTAAACAAAAAAAATTCTTACGGCGTTCTAGGAGGGATCGCCGATGGTCGTCGTTACCCGTCGGATAAGATAACGAATATTCTCTGTCATCGATCGATGATCCCACCGTGGAAAGAGAAAAAATGAATGACCGAGAGACGATGATTTCGTTATGAAATTTACTAAACATAGTCAATGTCATTTTTACATCGTCACTTATAGAATTTTTACATCGTCACGAATTAATGAAAGTTACATTCGGGGAATATAAATCTGAGAATTATAAAATAAGTATAGGGTTTTTATTCCATTAATTTGGAATTAAGATTTAAAGTGCACGTTGATCGGTTGGAAAGCAACATGGAGAGAGAGTCGTGTTTACCCGCTCGCGACATAAAGCCACACGTGCACGCGAATCCGCGTAAAAAAGTGCAGACTCGGTTATGTATACTAACAGCAACCTACTGCAAATTCTAAGTTCCTAAGTTCCTAAGTGGATTCGCTTGGTTTCCAGCGAAGTCCTCCCCTATCGCGGCTTCTCTCTGTGTACCTTAGCGTTTTACGGTGCAGTCAAAAGGATTTTATATAGGGCTATAATCCGAATTTACAGCGACGTAAATCTTGAGGCAATGGCTTTTCCACGAATCGCAAGAAACGCTCTTCGAAACATGCCTCGCTGTCGGTGATGTTTGCTTAAAAGTAATAATACAACGAAACTGGTAGCCTGAATTTCGGATTTAACTGGCCGCGAATTGGGTCATTGACCCGCCCTTTAGATTCGCATAATCTAGAAATAATGTATAATTTTGATTGTTGATTCGTGTAACTTTCCGCAGTGTTGATCATTCAATTACAAATAGAGTGATGTAGTTTTTCAAAGAACTCTCGGTTTAACAGGTATTTGGAATACTTGGATATTTCGAAGTTTCGAAGTTTGCGAGAAAGAAGCCATGTTTTGTTTTCCTCGTAGCGGTGCATGTATCTCGCAGGGAATCGTAGCACGGAATCCGCACGTTTTCCCGGAATGTATCCACTTTGACCTGACACGATTCTTCTCGATACGCGGGGAGATTATTGAGCAGAGGGTAAAGTGAAGGAAAGAGAGGAAAATAGAGAAAATTGCGGGGTAAACGTGGCTCGCAAGTGCGAAGTAACAAGAAGTCTCCGGAGTCTGCCTATTAATAAACGATTGGCTCGTAAAAAACCTATTACCCTATGCCAAGAATAATTACTACAATAAAGATTGTCGTTTCAATTATAACGCGGGACCATTAAGACGTCGTTAACTCCTTTTTCCTCTCTTTTCCTCTCTTTTCAATTGATTAACCTCTGAACCGATGTGAACGTCCAAGATAACAAGAACGGAGTACGTTCCCGGGCGAGAGACTTTCTCTCTTTCGTTTCCTTTCCTTTCCTTTCCTTTCCTTTCTTTTGCCCGGCGTCTCTCTTGGCTGAACGCGCGATGTGTCATGCACCTTATTGAAATATCTCATGTTTGTCTGACGGACAACACCCTACGTGTATAATAATATTGCAAACTTTCCAAACTTTCAGTTAAATATAGCGCAATAACAATGGACCGATCGATCCAAGTAATATTCCAAATATTCACTGTCCGGTGAAATGTTACCTATCAGTTCTCTTCGTTTCACTTGATTCCATTAAGAAACTAATCCCGTCGCACGCCGGTGATAGTGAAAGTGAAGCGAAAAATATGGGTGACTCGCGGTTCGATTAAAAATCTTGGAATAACACGTTCATCCGGGATCAGTTTCTATGAAACGATGTCAACGGTGTTTCGGGAAAAGCACGCGGTGTTCGTGTACCTGGGTTCGAGTATCATTGTGTCTACTTTTGTGTCAACCGGGGCAGTTGACCTGGGAAGAATGAATCAATAAGCTCGTTGGACGTACGAGTTGCGATAAAGAAGCGAATGCCTCGGGGATACCTAGACGTCTGGTATATAGACGTCCAGCGACATGATAAATACGATATACGATATACGATATACGATATATGATTTCGAATCATCGTGGAAATGAAAATACAATGTTACGCAATCGTTACTCACATTGATCGATACGGTGGAAGATCATTCGATTAGAATATTAAAACGTCGCTCGATTTTCATTCTGAAGGAGTCATGTTTAGGTGTCATGTTTTTTAATATAAATCGTTGCCCGATAAGAATCGATTCTTATCGGGCAACGACACAACGATTAACGCTATACTACTTGCTATAAAGAAGTGCACAACTCGAATGTTTTCCCCGACTTTATCGCGATAAGAGTGAAAGAAAGAGTCGTCGACCAGGAGTCTCTTCCTTGATTACAAACAGAGACACATCGGCCAGGTCGATCCGCCGTCTGAACTTGGACCCCGACGAAACGAACGACCCTTTCCAGATTGCAAAGGTTTTCCAGGTCACAATCGTTCGATGCCGTTATTGCGTGCCGTTACGTTACGAGATTATTCGTCTAACTGACTGCGAGAAGAGGGCTTCCTCTATCACTCCCTCGTACGTTTCCTATTCTACTGTCAAGTGAAATCGCACCGTGACTCTCAGACTGGAGATTAAAGAGTTTAAAGAACGCGATAATCGCAGTCGGAAAACATTATAAACATGTTTGGAAGTGATTCCGTGGAGGGTTATTAGTCGGGAGTATGGAATACTGAATACGTGGATTATGGAATTACTCGGGGATATATGTATCTCGTTGGAGTGCATTTACACGTTGGATGGAGTAAATAATATTGTTCTCGCGGAATATCTAATTATCGAGATTACACGGTCGCGATTATTTCCATATTATTTCCATATTATTTCCATATTTGATAGACCTGGTTTAAGAGTAATTCAAGTGGAACTAGTACGAGAATTAATGGAGTACGACATGCTAGTAGACCAATTGAGTGCTAGCGTACCCAGTACCCATTGTATGAGATTTGGTAGACATATAGGTGGTGCAATCAAAGATGAAAAGTGCATAAGATGCATGTGCACGAACAAGGTGCATGATCAGTCAACGGCAATGAAGTAAGTACATGTAAGGTAGATTAGGGGAGATACTAGGTTCAATTGCATCGGTCTAGTTTCATTTGTTTAAATCCTTATCTAATGATAATTCGTCATCCTACATTTTAATCGAGTGCCTGCTCGCTGCAGGACCGATCGTATTTAATAAGGAAGAAATTACTTGAAACCAAACATGGAAATTAATGGATATTTAATTGGTCCGACTTTAATGAGATTCGTCCTAGTTCAACGATTAAAGTTGATGCGTATGAATTGTGATATGAATTGAGATATGAATTGAGACATGAATTGAGATATGAATTAGAAAAAGAAAAATTCCAAGTTCACCATCGATTTCTTCCGGTAATTTACAACGATACTTGACAAAAGGATCGAGGCTTTAAATCAGGAAATAATTATGTCAATTACGATGTGCCGAGTGTAAGTCTGAGAGTCCTGTTGGTCCAGACAGTGGTATTACCATTGAAAAGAGGATCGATGGAGGCACTAGGTGAATTAGACCACTAAGCAAAATATTCTCTCGCTCGAGAGCAGTTCCGTCCTATTCGATTAGTGTAAATCCCCCCCCCCCCCTCCCACCCCTATTAACCTCTTGAGTCTGGACGATCGTGAACGCTGTGTTATATACTCGCTCTGGTTCAACCTGATTGACTGACTCTCTACCATCGAGCCACTGCCGTCTACCACGACTTATTCTACGGTACATTTCTAATCTCAAGAATCTACTAATATATCGACGCGACCAATTTTTCAATCGTACTTGGATCTATTAATGATTAGACCGCGCGAGGCCAGTTCTAATCAATTAACGATTGAATTTTCCACTTCATTTCATTCATTAGCTCGAGCAATGGCAAATTTGGAGGATAGTGCCTTTGAATTTCAAGGGCTTTTACGAACGAGAAACTTGTTCGTTCTTTCGAAACGGTAACTATGAAACTAGACTCCTCTACTAGAGAGGATTTCTACAACTTACAATTAGAAGCAACTGCAATTAGAAGCGGGAAGTTCTTGTGTGCGCCACTCGGAGAAGACCGAGTTCTAGATGCGATAAAAGCAACGAGTCATCGTGTCAGTAAGATCTAACAGTCTAGATTGAATATGTAGGGTAAACTTCGACTAAACGTTCAAACAATTACCTCTGTTGCGGCTGTTAACTGCGAGACGTGCATTCACGAGAGTGCCAGACCAATTTCGTAGCCCGTGTTCTCTCCTCTCCTCTCCTACGGGAGAGACAATTGAATTTTACAGCAAAGCTAGTTTTACAGCATTTCTAGTAATCATTTCGTTCATAGTCAATTACTCTAAATGATCAAAGATTTTTTATGCCACTTAAACGCTGCATTTTTTCGAAATTAAACAGTACTAATTTATAGTAACTTTATAGTGATACTTTGTTTTGAAATTAATTCATTTAACGTTATTGCTAACGTGTTGCTAAAAATTAGTAATATTTAATTCAAAATGTCTTCTAAGAGAATTGCAAGGCTATAGAGAATATCGGCGCGAAAATTCAGTGACGACACGATTTCTCGATAATGGTTTATCATCTAACAACAAGAGACAATTGCAAGCCGCGCATCGGCTCGTGGATCAACTCCACGTGGCTTAAATGGAAACGGAATATGGAAATGAATATACACGTGGCGGGACAGATACATGAAAATCGTTTCGCGATTAAATATACGGTTCAGTTTTTTAACTTCCGGGGAATACGTGACGTCAATTCTCGTCGAGTCTCTTTATGATGACAATACGCTGAAGAATGCCGCGCGTGTCTGCGGAATTGTAATGCTTGGAAAGATTTGTTATTTGTATTTTTTCTAACGAGGTGCAACAGTCGGATGTGCCGCATAACACGAATTAATTCATTTAATTAATGCCGGATAGAAAAGAAATGTTTGATGCCTACTAAACCTTGAATTCACTTTGAATTAAATCTTACTTGATCGGATGGAGACATTGCGAATAAAAAGTGATTTTTCTTGGAAATATGAAATTTTAAGTAATAAACTTATCATTATATAAAGTGTTTTGAAAATGTATTGATCGCGTTAAATGTTGAAATAAGAAAATAAACGTAAATTCTATACTGACGATGTGTTTGAGGTTTAATCGGCGATGATGTATTAAATAAGCGGTGAATTTACAACGATGGTCAAAACGAATAAAAATTGATTTGTATTTTGTATTTTTATTGGAATTCGATGGAATTCGATGGAATTCGATGCAGCGAGTAGCCCGATTTTGGTTCAAACTGCATTGCATTAATGCAGATCACATTCTAAGGTGCACGCGTCTCTTGAATCGTGACAAATACGTCTTTCCGATTTCCGATTTCCGATTTCCGAGGCATGACGCAAAATACGATAAGGTGCACGAGCGCTTTTAAATTACCTGTATATTGCATACATCACGCTCCGCTTGAATAACGATTGCATAATCTCCGATTCTTTTCTTCTAGGATCGTTTTTATCGTTTCTCTTCGGGTTTACTCGAATCTAGGTCCACCATCAAATCAATTATAAATATATAAATTATACATTATATGTTATAAGATATTACAATTGTAGTAGTTATCGATTAGGTATTAAATCATCGTTCGAGATCGTGCGAAATAAATGTGTGCATTGGAAAGAAATCAAATAAAAATATCATAAATAAGGAATGGGAAGGAGTTAAGCGTTATGATAGAATAAAGTAAATCATTAGTTCCTCGATGATCATATCGGCTTCAGGTCGTACACGAGCTGACCTTTCGACCTCACGCGAGAGGTCTTAGTTCTTTGTTACCTCTCTTGGCAACAGTGTTGGAATATCCAATCTAATTAGTCTCACGAAGAATTATTCTAACTTATTACATCAAGGATTTATTAATACTTTTCCAAAATTTCAACCATATCTTTTTTGCTTTTTCGAGGAATATATTTTTAATTGGACTACGAGAAGAGATGCGTTTATTCGCCAATTATTATCATATAAATTATGATCATTCCTTATCCACGAAAGAGAGACGTGAAAAGAAGAAGTGAAAAGACGAAGACACATGTCTATAAAGTGAATAAATGTCTGGGATTGGAGAGGCATCCTCAGCTTAATAAAGCAATATGGCTATGGAGACGGAGGCGTCCTTGGTTATCATTAAACAATGACTGACATTACGGTCATAATGTGTCCAAAAATGGCCACGAATATCATCGCTCGATCCGATCAAGTTTCAAGAATAATGGAATTCACTTCAGGCACTTCACGTAATATCCTTTTTTAGAGCATTCTTATGTACAATATATCATAATAATAAATGAAAATCAGTCACCTCGACTACTTGATTCCGGGTGATTGAAATAATGTCGTAATGCTGTTCCGTTTAATAACATTCCGAGAATAAAAATATGGCGAGCGTAACAAGTTAATAGCGCGGTGGGCCTTTTGTCCCATTATTTTGATTCTTGATATTTGACCAGAATGGGTGATAATGCCCGGTAACTATCGATCGTGGTCCATATAGTAAATAGGAATATCCACGAAGATGTATCACGCGAATCCAATTAATCTTGCAGTTCCGTTTGATAAGGTGCCGAACCACGCGGAGATATGCCCCCCTGCGAGTGTAGACCCGATTTCAAAGTGCAATCGACAAAGCAACGTTGCACGTGATTATGTCCTCGCGAATCGGACCTAGATTTCGCCAGCTGCACGACCGAGTTTCCGGCCTCGAAAAAATTCACGGGGTTATCCCCGAAAAGTCTTCCTCGCGGAGAAAAAAAACAGGCATCCATCCGTTCGGTTCAGATAGATAGCCACAGAGGAATGATCGACGGGCCAAGATTAGAGTTTTCTTTCTAGAAGGAAACGTCGAACTTAACCCCGTTTATGGAACTCCCAGGGTGTATCGTGTCACTGTTCCTTCCACGGTGCGAAGTCTAAACCGGCCGAGTTTCCTTTTTACAGATAATACGTGTTTTCTTCAGTGCCTTGCCTTGCCTTGCCTTGCCTTGCCTTGCCTTGCCTTGCCTTGCCTTGCCTTGCCTTGCCTTGCCTTGCCCGCTCTCCTCTGTATCTTTTTGCGCCGATGTTTTCTTCGCTCTATACTCTATACCATTCGTATATCCATTCGTATATCCATTCGTACATCCATTCGTTATCGATAGTCCTTATACGAGACGAGTATTTCCAAGAGAGAGTTATTCGTCTTGTTATTTAACCCAGACCTAACCCAATTTTGGGCACGACTACTCGGAATTGGATGAGATCGCTGGAATTTTGATAAGGGATGCCGATCGGCAAGTATCTCGGCCCGCGAAACGGTCCGCGAAACGGTCCGCGAAACCGTGCATTGGAAACTTGAATGTTTATATTTTTATAAGAAACTTGAATATCATTAACGATACACCTGACTCGGATACATCCGTGACTCTTTTTTTCTCCCGGTCTATACTTACAATTAGATAGGCAGGGACACATTGAGACACCGCGGTCACCTCCGGAGTATTTTCAATATTATATATTAAAAGTCCGTTATCAGTTTATCGAGAAACGGGGCAGCTCGTGGGATCTAATAATAGCGAGTTTTCAAGATAATATTTTTGTTCCTCTCCCGGCACTTTGTATCTTGGTACTCTTTTGACTCTTGATTCACACTAGCCGATAATTTGTCACTAAAAATATTCCTACTTCTTCTCCGGGTGCGAAGTACGTTCTGGGTTCCTTGGCCCTGCAATTATGCGGTCACTGGCAGAACCGAATGGATAATAAAAAAAAAGGCAGAAAACAAAGGATCCGCACGGAGTCGGACTCGGTGGCGTCGGGGTGGAATATTAAAAATATCTTAATGCTACTAGATAATCGCGCGAAGCACACTCGGCCCCGCCCGGGCTTCAATTAATCTTTTTCGGTAATACACTGATAATAATTGCCGAATAATCACGAAGGGCGCGAATGTTTGTAGTGTCGAAGATCCAGTTTGCCAGGGTGAAATTCAGTTTCTTTATCCTACACACGCACTCGAATAATGGTCATTTATTTATAGTACTTGATAACTATATAAAGAACTCTGATATCTATAAAAAAAAAGCTCGTGAAAGACTCGTTAGAACTCTGCCCGAGCGAGTCTTAATCGCCAGTGTTGTAGGGGCCTTGGAATTAGCGTGCATGTTTAGCGTGCAGATATTTAAGTATTTACAGAAAGAAAAAATGTGAAAAAATGTGGAAAAATGTGGAAAAATGTGGAAAAATGTGCAAAAATTCCTAAAATACATTCAATAATTCCATCGAGTATTCTATGAATCCGCATCGTTAACAACTTATCTTATCATAATTAATACTAATTAATCCCGCAGGTGATGCACGGTGCATCGCCCCTTAGCGCGGCACGTGTCGCTGAATGGAGGCGCGGTATTTCCGATATCTATCCCGGTATCTCCGATTATTGAATAATCTCGTAGTAATTATCGTTGGGAAAAAAAGTGTGCGGAAATACTAATTGTAAGACGATGGTCGCACGCACAGGGTGCATCGGCATTTAAAGAGAACACGTGTCGCGCGAAGCGTCCTTGGCGCGACTCCTCCTCCCGCGGCACGGTGCATCGCGTGCAAGATCGTGAGATTCGACGAATTTTTCTTATAAATCGTTTGGTCACGTGCATTCCCCGCAGGTTAATATCGTCGTACACGTGTAGCCCTCGTTGACGAAGGTGCCGGTCGAACGTGACGTAAACCTGCAACTATCCACGAGTCAACTATCCTACGATTTCACCGGCTGCAATTGTTCGCGCCGCGATCATTCTCGCGGGCTGTTGCCTTCTCTTCCTCTCCGTCTACGGTATTGTCTACCGACGATAACACGACCACGGACGCGGTAAGTGTTCTCGAAAAAACGCACGATTTCCACGGGAAAAACCACACGACCGAGAACCGCTCGGTTCGTTCGATCCGGACTCTGCCGAAATATTCTTCGATACCATTCCCTCGCTTATTTTTATATTCTCAATAATTGCGGGAGTAATTAATAATGACTATGGTGCCATCATTTTTTGACTTTTAATTGGACGGCTCAGTTAAAGGCATCATTTTGATTAGCGACGAACGAACGACGACGAACGACATCACCGAAAGTTCACCGAGAATATTTGTTAAGCAATTTTTAATCATAGTGGTCCCACGACCCTGCCGGACAGATTCGCCCAATTTTAATTAAGGATCGTCGCACTCTATTAAGATAATTATTGTCGTGATTTATAGTGGGTTGAAGGTGGTCGTTTAATAATAATGTGCAAATCCAGATTTATTCGGAGAGCGCTGACGATTAAGAAAACGGAATTCGAGTACCGAGTAAGGACGTCGTTAAGACAGCGATATGGAAGCTGACGGGTTGAAAAATAATACGAAGTACAAGAACGCAGTAAACGCCACTTTCCGAGTGGTTTATGTTACTCCAAACAATACGGAAGAAGCAGAAAGGCTTGAACATTCTTTTCGCAGAAACCGCCGACATTGGTTTCAACTTCTGGTTTCAAAATAAAAAAAATAAAAAATCCGATTTAATCCACTCCAATGCCTACACATGTAGACTACACAGAATATATTCCGCCTATTATATTCCTCCCTCTATCATTCTGTTTGTTCGGTCACCAGCCTCGTAATTAGATCGGATTCCGTTACAGATACCTTTCGGACCACCAGACTAGTGATATCGCGCGAAAGAAATTTGATCATTTAATCGTGGCAGATCACGATATATCATATCGACGTATTCTCACACGTGAGTGCAACTTGACCCGAAATATATTTCTATTTTTCCCAATTCTAAGACTTAGGGTTACCCCTAAAACACCCCTAAAAGGGTGTTGATAAATGAATAAATCGAGAAAATCCATAGTGTACCTTCCGGCAACCGTACACTGGTGTACACTGTACACCCACCTGTTGCGCGAGCTCGATTAATCTTATACCTGACGAAATAATCGAGGCAGTTAATATCTGTCAGGAAATTGGCGATTTAATCTATGAATAGTTTGTCTATGAATAGAGCCGAACTGTCGAACGATATCGGGATTGGTTGCGATCGGAAAGAAACGAGGGTAGGAGGTCGATCGAACGTCTCTCCGACTGTTGAAAATACGGTGGATTTATCGTGCCAAGACAAAACAGGCTCTATGATTAATTAACTTGCCCGATAATAATTAACCCTTTGTTTTCTACGATCGGAGTCGTGGTTCGTTTCACCGTGATCCTGCTTCACGTTTTTTAACTACGTAACGCATCAATGAAGCACTTCTTATTTAGGGACTTTATTATTGGTGTCGCGAAGTTTGTGATCGACGATAGAGAATCGATTTGTGGAAGGCGAGAATAAGTGGATACGAAAAAGACGGGAGAAGTGAGATGGAATAATGTTCTCTTGATCGACCCCTTCTCTGGATATTAAAGCGTGTATTACACGAGTCCGTCTACCACCAGCAGTCACGGAATGACCTCTTCTCCCTCCGTCGAGAACATATCTCCTCCTCCGCCATCTGCCGATCTTCCTCTCCTCTCCATTTACTTCGACGGGCCTATCTTGTTCCCCTCTCTCGTTCCTCTTCTTATCGCTCCTCTCCTCTAATCCGTGAAATCTGGAACAAGAACCGCGTGGCGAGGCTGGCCGGTACCAGTGGCACCGAGGATCTCGGTACCAGCGGAGGTCGCTCTTCAGACACGACTTCAAACGACTTCACACGCTCCGTTCTCTCTTGAGCTCACTTGTTTCACATATTAAACGCACGCACGCACAACCCAACGGCAAACCACTCGCTACCACGAAGAGAGACTGAGAGAAAGAGGGCGAAACCAATAACGAGAAGGAGTGACAACTCGGGAATCAAGCGTAACATCATTCTCCGGAAGAAGGGCTGAAGCAACTCCTTAACCAACCGCTTTTCCACTTACTCGGGAAAAGTGCTCGTTACAGGATATCGTATATCCACCAAGAAGAAGAAGAAGAAGAAGAAGAAGAGGAGGAAGAGAAATTTCTGAACTAAGACTGTACATGTTTTCTAAGTATAAATCAAGAAAATCGAGACTGAAGAGATCCTGGATAATAGAATATTCCAAGGAAGTACGAAGAGGGCACCAAGACACGTGTCGAAGGAGTAGAAGAGTACGTAGACGTATACCGAAGGCTGTGACATTTTTTTAAGAGATTCTTCGCTGCTCTACGAACCGTACAGTTTTATTATCGAGAAAGAGTCGTCGGCTCTTTTTTACATCCCTCCTTTCGCAAGTGATTCTATAATCTGTTATAAAAGGCGTTCCGCGATGCCGAGAAGCGGCTGTTCGACGATGACGTCCGGAAGAGGAGGCAGCGCGAGAACGATCGTGATATTCGCGTTGGTTCTGCTTGCCGTTTTTGATACGGTCAGTGGAATTCCTTATAGAAGATCAGTTATGAGATTGTGCTCGAAGAGTCTCAGCGATGCGTTGTATCTCGCGTGCAAGGACCGCGGTTACAACGAGCCATTCTCGTACAGCGGCGAGGATGATCCGCAGGACTCCGTAGGGCCAGGACTCGCCGAGGAATGCTGCTATCACACGTGCACTTACACACAACTCGAGCAATACTGCAAACCGATGTCGGACAAGGATTCTGCCGGCTCCTCGGACGCCGTGTGAGTGGATGTTAGTTTCCCTCTTTTTTTTCTTTCGTTTTTATTTCATACATTCGTGGTCGCATTTCATTATCCCTGCATGCTTCTGCTTTCATTTCTTAGTCCTCTCGCCGCTAGAACTGCCGTGAACACTGCAGTGAAAATGTCGGGAATGTCGCTGAATGTCGCTGAATGTCATCCATCCTTGTTTTTAAGGACGTTTACGTTTACGTAGAGATGCGAATGCAGCGGAATATCTATGATATACATATGTATATCAGCGGTAGTTCTAGGGTTTATCAAATTCTTTGGGGTCAATTCTATTTGTCCGGGTTGTCTGGTTAGAAGTATAGTCTTCCGGAACGCTCGGAATAAAAGTGTTACACCAGATTTGGAGTATCTTTAACTCAGTATCTTTAAATCCGTGGAATTTGCTTGCACTTTTATCGTCTTTTATCGAATGCCAAATTCTTGAGTCATCTTACGTTGGATAATACTTAATTGGGGACATGGATCCTTTCGATAGATTTAAATCACTCATTACGTATATGATTTTTATGACGTATTCATTCTTCATATTATAATTATTTCGGTCAGCTTCTACGATTCACAGTTGGAAGGGCTATTTTGCGTTAGGTCACGGATGCGAGTTTTCGAGCGACTTGGAAGGGATCGCTGTTTGATAGGCTCCGATTGGCGAGATATAAATATTGTTAGGGTAATAGGTAGTTCACACCCGTGAAGCAGTGCGACGACTCCTGTCTGGTTCCCTCTATTGATAGTGATTGCGTATAAGCGAGGAGAAATTGAAAGGTCAACGTTACTCAATTACAGATTATGGTCACTTACCTCTGACTTTTTTAACCCAGACCTAATCCTTCGATTTCCTTCTTTCTTTCTAGTAATTATTTCCCGAAATATATCGAAATATATCGAAATATACCGAAATATACCGAAATATACCGAAATATACCGAAATACACCGAAATACACGGAAATACACCGAAATACACCGAAATACACCGATTTAATCGCAAGCATTTCTGGAGTTCCCCGAATGAAAACGAATTTATTTCGTCGTAATTTGTAATTGCGCTTTCGTATTGGCAAGGAGACATCGTCAAAGACATTGAATAATCAATCCCGCTCAAACGTCTGACCGACTCGGAAGATTCCACTTAATAGAAATTCTGAGCGTTTCGCTTGGTCTCGCATTACGATCAATTTCTCTGGAATAATTCCTCGGCAATTCCGACATTAACTATTCGTAGAAACAGAACTCGCTCGTTGATCCAACTATTAGGATGAATAGCTTGTTACACTAACGTTCCATTATGCAAAGAACTTTGCAGTACCGTTCACCATCAATTTCTGACCATTGAAATTCTTCAATTCGATTTATATCCAAGATTTCTGTGTTCGTTTAGAATTCAATTCTGTTAGGAATTAATCATAGTGCTATTATCTCTACTTAGTCGATGTATCCTAATTTAAATACTATTCCCGTTCGGAATCAACGTGATAAATCCACGATAAAAATCGTCGTGTCCACGTGGAACGTAATGCCATTCCGCGAGGAAAAACTCGGGGGATATTTACGCGAAGCTTCGTAGATTCTTCGAACAAAGATCGTTTTCGCGACATTGAATTTGAGGAAAACAATGCCGGGCTGGGCCAATGAGTTGATTCCGGGCAATCAACAGGCTTGTTATTCTTTAGTTCGGCCGACGATAGAAGGAAACCAGAGTCTCCGGCGACGGAGAAGTGGACTTTAGTTCTTGTCGGCGCGAGATAGGAGGTGGTTTACACCGAGTGTTATTAGCCGACACGACCAGTTAATCGTGTACACAAGTCGGAGGCGAGAGGCGAGAGAGCGAGTACAAGCGCCGAGAATAAGAATAAGAAACCGGAACATCGTCGATGAGAGAGGGAGAGAGAGAGAGAGAGAGAGAGAGAGAGAGGGAGAGAGGGAGAGAGAGAGAGACCAATTTATATCTTTTATCAATGGTTCAACGATAATCTCTGTTGCTTTTCCTAAAGTTCACGGTTGTGTGAAGTGGCCTCAGCAGGAAGGTTAGTCCGAAGTACTAGGACGATTTGCTATCTCATTGCTCCGTTTTTACTCTTACTTTTCATTCCTCGTTCCATTATTCCAAATCGTTTCTATTATTCATTATTTCGTTCTTCTCTATTTGCTGCTAATTATTCCTGTTACTCGTATTTTTCGTCGAACGACTTGGTCAGAATCGCGACACGCGTGTCGAATTATCAATTCGACTAATAAGTGAAAGTGCGGACACAGAAATATGAATGAAAAGTGAAGGAATATAATAGTGGATTTATCGGCAGGAATAACAATGAAAGGATAATAATAGAGGAGGAATGAAAAATAAAGGAAGATATGTTTATCGTGTTACGTGGGTTGTTGATTTAATACGTTGAATCGATAGTTCGCCGGAATATTTACCGGATATTTTTGGCAGTGATAGGATGGTGGGATGTTTGGTCAAATAGATTTAGAACGAATCCTGTTTTCGTTCTGGTGGCAATCTCTTGCTCAATCTTCGGCAAATACGTTTAGGATTAATTGCGATTAGGACATGAATCCGTTTCCACTATATATAAGATAAGTCCTTCGTAACTTCCTTCGCGAGTCCAAGTACTTTCTCTCGATTAATTTCTCTCTCATTTAAATTGTTTACTCGGCGCAAGCTTTATCGTTTTCGCCTTATTAATCGCTCGAGTACATTATCAATGTTTTTCTCCGGTAGTAACCGCTTCTTTCAATTAATACAAAAATATTCTTATATTTCATTTTCCGGACAACCTACGATCGTACCGCCGCGATCTCATAAATGACACGAATCTTATTGGAAAACTTCCCAGGAAGGATTATTTAAAAATATTCCAAAATAAGATTATTCAAAATACAATTACCGCATCAGAAACAATTTCAATATTGCTTTAGTTCGTTGATTCATTCATAGAATTTCAAATCAATGACATTTGTTCGACAATCAATTTTCTCCGCGGTTTCGCGAGATATGTATGTGCCACTCATCATCCATCAATTTTTCGAAGTCAACCCTGACAGTGATTCAATATAATTATCGCGATATCCAACGTAAAGATGGTTTTCCTTTCTTTATCTTCTGCGTCTTCTTCTTCATTTTTCTTCCGCATCTTTTCAAACTAATCGTCGTGTATTTATTATTGGAATATTTGTTTTCTTGCAGAAAGGTGCCGCTGTGGATAGTAAATTTACCTTATCCCTCGACGAGGCCGAGAACATCGTCGGAGGAGAGATCGAGATCGAGATCGAGATCGAGATCGCGAACGAGATCGAGAACGGCAACGAGAACGGCAACGAGAACGAGAACGAGAACGAGAACGAGAACGAGAACGAGAACGAGAACGAGAACGAGAACAAGAGCGAGATCAAGAACAGGATCAGGATCGGAAATCGAATACGTCGGCGGCACGATAAAATGTAAGAACCATGAGTTGAAAGTCGCACGAAAGCAGGGAATTAATCCGGAGGACAATGAAGGGGGATGCGATGGAAAAAGGGGGAAAATGATTGAGGAGCAGTCCGGGAAGAAGCATGGCGGCAGCCACTGCAGATGCCGACGTCGACACCAGCGACGTCGTCGTCCTGGCAAGGTGCTTCCTCGAAACGCGACATAAATCACTTTGCTTTACCTTTTACCTTTTACCTTTTACCTTTCTTCCTTCCTCTTTTTCTGCCGGCTCTACTTCAAGGTCTTTGGACAATTCATAATATATGTCATCGTATTCCGATTCTTCTTCGGGTTACTTTCACTGAATCGAGTCTTTGAATGATATTCGTTGAAACAGTGAATCTTTAATCCGTTGATAAAACGAGTTAGAATTATTCTTAATCTCATATCGGAAGTTTAATTACTCGTGTATTAATACCGAATGTTTATAGTCTTCTCATTCTATTTATATTGATTATTTTCGTAATATCCTCCAGCGCATATTCCACCACGTCATTATCTCCGCGTTCTGCTTTTTCTTCTCTTCCTTTCTTTATCCCTTCTGAATACCCCGCATGGAGTTTGCAATTATCATTTCATGCACGCGTCAAGGAAATTACATGTCACGCCACTTCACTTCCTTTAATCTCCAAAGGATAATACACGCGGATTATCCTTTGATATTTCCTAACAGATTGCATTTCATTTCGCCTCGCTCGAACTCAACTCTGTTCAAAATTAACACTCTCGAGAGCCGGTTATTATATGCCAACGTGGATGGAAATTGGTTGCATGACCCCGCTAAATTTCTTATTTTCCGTTGACACTAATTATTAATAATGATTCATGGAACATTATTTATAATGATTCTTAGAAAATCTTCCTGCACCTTACTGCATATCGCAAGACGCACGACTCTTACAATTTTCTGAATCTCTGAATCTCTGAATCTCTGAATCTCTGAATCTCTGAATCTCTGAATCTCTGAATCTCTGAATCTTTAAATCTCTTGCTCTGCAACTATGATAATTCAATCGAATGCTGTATTATTAATAATACTTGGATTGAATTATATTAAAGGATCAGCTGATCGACGGTATTTAATTGACAATTCTATTTTTATCGTTCCAGGCGCTTGAATGGACAACAGTAGCCAATCAATCGAATACCGAATCACCAATCGGTGCAACGATGCCGGCGGATGACACTTCCACTTAAAACTGAAATCCAAGCAATCGACAGAAAATATTATATGTTTTATTCGGCAATCGAGAACGTTCTCCGGAGAAAGCGAAGCAATTCTCGAGAACATCTCAAAACAGAAGAATCCAAGAACTCTCGGTTCTCTCCTCTACGAAACAAAATCTTCGTTCGTAGGTCTCCACTGACAAGCCATCAAAATAAGTAGAATAGAAAGAAAATAGAAACAGACAAGAACGATAGGATTAGAATGGAGGATAAAAGGCAAGAAACGCGAGGAAGAGTAGACAAGATGGCCGAAGAAATAGCAAGAAAGAAAATGATCGAGGGAGGAAATATTTTGTAAGATGTCTAGTCTCATACAAGAGTGATATAATTGGTCGTTGCGTTGAAGCGAATTTTCTCGTTCGATTTCATTGGGAAATCGAGGAGAAAATTTGACGAACTTTGATAATGAAAAAGGAGCATGGACCCACGACCGAAGAAACCGTAACTGTTATTGATATTAAAGTGTCTTTTTATCGTTTAACGAAGGAGAAGAAAATGAACTCATAGACTCCACCGCCGAACGAGGGAGTAGATTCCCGTTTCTCGAACGACGTTTACGTCGCTGAACAGATTCATTAATTCACCCTACTTATCTTAATAATTCTCTCGTATTCATGTCACATTGGTTGTTTAAATAATTCCTTTAAATTGATTTAAAGAACAATCGTAGGTGGGCTGATGGATAGTAATAGAAATAAATAGAAGTAAATAGATATAAATAGAAATAAATAGAAATAAATAGACATAAAATTGGTCGTAGGGGGTTAAGCGACGTTTACGTCTCGAGGAGTATAATTTAAAGAAATGTTAGGGTGACTTGGTCTTTTCTATGGACGAGTCGCGAACTTCGTGAGAGTATTGCGATGGATTCGATCCGCGCGAGAATTTCATTCTCGCGGATCGCATCTCGAATAATTAATTAGTCGCGCTATCTCTTAGAAAAAGACTTAATAAAGTGTTTGTTTTTTCTAATGTATATAGCTCAAAAGAAGTAACAATCGAGGGGGTTCGAAGCTGCGTGTTCTAGGTGGTACGATATTAAGGAGGATCGCCAGTCACTCTTTGATAAATAATGATCTCATTAGTATTAAATCTGAATTATTAATTAGTGCTAAAGAAACTAGTCACTAAGGACCAAGTGGAAAGCGTCCGGCGATTCTCCGCATGTCAAAGAGCTCTCCTTAACGAGGGAAACTGATTGTTCTCAAAGCTGTCGCGTGTATTGTAAATGATTGAAAACACGCCTTTGTTTCCCCGTCGAGCTTGGACACCCTCTCGTAATTTCCTTGCAGTTTGTAATCGTACAAGTAGAATAAAATAAGTATTTATATAGATTTACACCCTGGCCTGGTATTTTACCTTGTCTTCCTGCCTTTCTTAATTAATCTGACATTAGGAAGTAACATTTGGTAACGATATTTTAATCGAATATTACTCGCGAAAAATTCGGCCCATCCAGGGATGGATTCATGCGTGATCGGTGAGTACTTGCGTAACGATAGAACTACCAGTCGAACAAAGTTCGATGTGTTCGCCGGCTTTCAGATAAGACCTCGAAGTTCCGGGTTTTTGGATCTTCATGGTGTTCGTTTCATAATCCGTATGCTTAACTTACGTAACTAGTTTAAATTTAGAGCGCTCGTATCGGGATTAGAAGCCTTTTTTTATCGTAATCGGTGTACCTAGTCGCACTAGTTGACCCGGCGACTCGGGGTTAATTACCGCGAACGTGAAGCACGAGTCACGTTCGATGAAACGTGCCGAGTACAAGTGAGATATGTATATCTAAGCGCGAATCATTTTTTTATACACAGTAGACTCCCGTATTACCCCCCCCCCCCCCCCGTATCGTACCGTGGTTCGATTTTGAAGTAAGGATACATAAACACACAGGTGGTTTTACTCAACGCATATGTTTGCGATAATAGACGGCGATACGAAGGCAGATCGATCATTAATTATGGTGATGGTTTTTCAAGTAATTGGAGTTTTTGCGGCAGTAATAATGGGGTCCTTTTTTTTGGTTCAGACATTTCATGGTCCTGCCGAGACGTTCCACGGGGTTCCTCCGCGGTGATTGGCTGTTATGAAATTTATGACCGAAACGAATTTTTATTCCTTCGCCGGTAAATCTCGTCGGAAAGGTAATCTTCAAAGCGGCGAAGTTAAACGTAATTCTTACAGAATTTTATTACTCGGAGTTCATTGACTCTCCTTATTGATGGCTCTCATTATCTTCTTCATGAATATTATCGTTAATACTTAATTATTTTTTGCAGAGCACCGGTCTTATTAAAAGAATATTTCAAAAAATTACATCAGGTTAATAAATGATTTTATTGCATCGAATCGGTTTAGATCGCAAAGTTCTTCTAAAATTAGAAGCAACTTGATTCGATCCAAGTTTCGAACTACCGAACTTACGGAAATACAAACACACGTTTATTCGTTTATTCGTTTATTCAATGCATATATTTGTAATAATTCCGACAAAATAGTTGCATAAATTTCTGCAAAAATATCTCCGATAACATGCTCGTTTACAAGTCGCGGAATCACAGTTAACTTTTAAGATGCCAAATCGAATCCTATGCAAGGAATATTTTTAGCATCTTTGGCACAAACATCTATATTTTGACAACACTTTGCAGCGGTATGTAAAAATATTTTCTTCGCCTCCAACTTCGAGCTTCTTGGTATTCTGTCGGCCATCACATTGTATAATTCATCGAGTTCCTGATTAGTCAGCTCAAAATCCAGGAGATCCTCGGAATCCTCCTTGCAAGAATTAATTAGAATTTTTATTCCGTTTCAAAATTAAATATTCTATTTGAATTATTTCTGACACCGCATAAAAATATTCGATTACTACAAAATCATTATTCGTTGTGTTTCGGTCACGTAGAGTGCAATAAGTAGTCGCAACTTATATCTCCCGAACGATAATTAACTCGGCGCACGTATAAAAGAATTTCATTTTTATTGCATACTCTCACCGACGAACGATTATGATTTATCAATCGTAGCACGAAGACCACTTACCAAAGTTCTGAAGGTATACGGTTTAGAAATTGGATAAGGTGGAAGATTTTCGGAATCCTCCATGTATTGCTCGGCGAATGGATCAAACTCCGCGAGAAATGGACGCTCGATTGTTCCCAAATTTTCTTCTAATAAATATCTTTTCTGCACTGTTTTTTGTCGAGACTCGGAATCTTTCGCCACTGGAATTCCTAAATTGATGTTTTTCGATCGATAATCTTCCTCTTCATTATTACAATTATGCGGGCCGAGGCAAGTTTTTAATTTAAAGAGCCCAATTCAATAGTGGATTGTGCCTATACACGTTCCAGGACCATTCTGGATCGAAAGAGGCGGCGCATTAAACATTTTTTCCGACGGAAAAATGGGTCGACTCAAAATTGCAAAAATGGAAGTGTATACCTTGAAAAGTGGTTCAAATTTAAAAGTCGCCTATTTCAATCCTAAATGGTCGAAATCGATGGTAGATGATGCCTGGACATGTTCTAGGACCGTAATTGCATTAAAAAGAAGTGGCGACCCAAATAGCTCCGCCTTATCCTAATTACAGTCAGCATGTAATTAGCGCAAACAATTATTAAAAATGTTCACAGAAAATAAGAATCAAGTATCCGTATAATTCCTCGCTTTGCTAAAAATCATAATCACCTTCACTTCGTCATCACTTTTCCACTCACCGATTTTAACAGACTTAGCTCGCCGATAATCCGATTTATCCAGGTCGAATTTTTCGATGCCCCTTTTAATTCTTCCCTCTAGCAGGCACCTCTTCATTAAAATATCCATCACGATAATTTTGCACTGAGTCGTCGCCGTTGTAACTTTGAGTGATATCGAGATAGTCGTGAAAAGAATCGCGATATTAAACATAATCCTATTCATGTTTCACCGATGGATGTGATAGATTTGATTCGTTTTTTAAAACTCGAACCAGCGTGTGCTCTCTTCGTTCCGGTAGTCCTTGCACTACTTGAGACATTAATGCTGATCCTTCACCTTTTTAATTCCGTCGCTATCTAATCGTACGTGTTGCAGGGAAATTCGTGCAATCGACGAATGTTTACCAGATGCACGTACGGATCCACTTGTTATTAAATAAAAATCGTCACACGCCGAGAATGTGATGGAAAGAGTTGCACGAAAGTGGAGAGAAAAGTAGTCAGTGTATATACAATTAGTCGAAGTCATTTATTTACTATCACCGAACATGTATATATATATATATATATATATATTTGAAATTAATGTCAGGTGATGGCTGAAATATTATTAGCTAGTATCGATAAAAACGAAGATTTGATTGCCACGTGGAAGAATAGAAGGCGTAAGAAATAAGAATTGTCGCGCAATAAGGAAAAACATATTGGACGTCGCGTGCTCATGGAATCGCGTAATTCCTCGGAAATATTTGAAACGATCGATAATGTAATTATGCAAGCACGTATTTTACATTTCACCTATAAGAAAACACATATTATTAATTAATGTAAGACGTCAATTGCCGAACGGTGCACGAATTTTGCTAATAATAAATGTTCGACCTTTGTAATTATTTTTCTTTAAAATATTTGACAAGGAAGGCGTAATCTATAAAATTTTCTGAAATTACGGTAGTGCAAGGTTCGTTATAAAGTATTTCAAATGCAATCGAAGTTCCATACACTACGAACGATATTATCTATAATTAAAATAAAGCGGTCTTTAGCGTGAATTTCATCGATCACACCGCCATGTGCGCAAGTTAGGGACAAATTTCTCACTATATATCTCACTAGGTAGAGAAGCCACGCGTGTTTGACTTCACAGTCCTCCGATTGTTGTTCCTTTCCACGTGTTTATCATATTTCATAAAAGATGACAAAAGTCAGGAAGGTGAAACGCAGGAAAAAGTTTCGCGTAAACGTAAATCGCAAAAGATTAGGGAACAAGTTGCGAAAGCTACCTACGATACAGTGGTAAATATTCTAACCACAATGCTACTCGGTTTATCAAAATACACCGAGGAATTGGTTTCTAAATTTCTTCGAGTTTGAACGACACGAATAAATCCTTTTTACTATTCGATTTGGAATTGATTTACATTACAGTCCCCAATTAAAAGAAGAATGGGAAGTTACGATGTCAACGCGTTCGAACCTAAGTCAGATGGGTTTGGTTTACAATCCAAATGAGACGATTAAAATCCCAAATAGTAAGAGGGAGATGATAGACAATGCGAAAAAGAAATTCGCGGTGGACGAATTTTCGTCGGAAAGCGAGGAAGACGCGGAAATTGTCCCGAAGAAAATTCACGTTGTGGAAAAATTGGAAGCCGAAGCAAAAGCGCCGCGCGAACGTACGTTTAGATTGCCGAACGGGCAGGTTCATTTTATAACTTATTTAATGGACAAATACGGCGAAGATTATAAGGTAAATATTATATTTCGGCCCGATATACTTAACATTTATGGAGGATTATTAATGGTGAATTAATTACTCAGGCTATGTCGCGGGATAAAAAGAATTACAATCAGTCGACTTGGAAACAAATACGTGCGAAGATTAAAACGTTCAGAGGCATCCCGGATCAATATAAGGAATACTTGCAATCCAAAGATTGCAGGTGAATAATAAATATCGATGGAATATTATTTCTTTAATTTTGACACGGTATTACATCCGCAAGTATCAGTGGATTATCAATGGAAAAGTGTCGGGTAAGGAAAGTGCAAGAAAAAAATAAAAAATAAATAAGACGAAGCAGGTCAATTTAAAGAATTTATTTGAAATATTTCTAGACTCCTACATTGTAATTACACATCGAATATAAAAATCTTTGTAATCTCTTTATGTACATTGTGCATAAGTACGGCGAATACATTAAACAACACATTTATACCGGACATATCAATGCGTGTAGATAATTTATGGAATAAACGAATGTTTTTACGAGTCCGGTAAAAAAGTACCGTCCTCCGAGCAATGTTTAAGCATCGTAGATTTCATGGTTGGTTTAATCGCAGCATGCCGACCCGAGCACACTACCACACTCTTTTTTTGTTTGTTTCGCGCAATAAGCATTTTTTGAATCAACAAATTAAATAAATATTTCTTAAATTATTCACTCTTAAGTTGCCATAGAAATGAGTTTTTTTCTAACAACCTCTACCGAGGTATGATGCCAAGTACATTCTCTCGTGCTTATCGACTGATCCGGTATCGGACTGGTTTGGCAACCGATCACTTCCACTTTGTGTTTATGCGGAGAGATACTTAATAAGTCTAAAGCTTCCTTTACTTCATTTGGCCTCAACGCATTGGAACAATCCTAGGAAATTGTTAAACGTTTAACTAACTCACTCCTGCATATATCCCATTCCTACTAGAACCGATTCACACATATTCACCTGCTTATTAGCAATCACCAAAATTGGCACAGCATCCATTCTAGAATCTCCCAACAATTGTTTAAGCATAGAAACAGCCAAGGATAACTTATCGGTATCCGAAGCATCTACCACAAATATCAAGAGATCGGTATCTTGTAAGAAGGAGAACCAATATTTCCTAGTTTTCTCCGAACCCCCAACTATCGATTATGATAATAGAATGTGAGATCACAGCATTAGAAAGCAGATGGAAAGAAATCTAATGATCCATACGTACTATCCCAAACATTATAAGTATAAGCCCCATTCTTTATTCTATATACAACAGAACCCTGCGTGGATTCAGGAGGAACATTATAAGAATTTGAATCTCCATTCGCAATACAGACTTGATTAATAATCGAAGTCTTTCCCGCGCCGTCTAAACCCAATAATAACACTCTTTTTTCATGAGTGTCATCGATCTATGAAAACAAATCGATGATCCTTAAAAGCGCGAGTATAACTCACCTTCTCGGGATGCATGTATAATAGTGATAAATCGACGATTATTATTAATATAAGTTTTCCTTAGCACGCTGTTCTTGGCGAATTTAACAAATACATAAATAATAATAAGGAATAGTAATAAAAGCAATGAAAGGACGAAGAATATTCCAACCTTGGCAACCTCCTCGAAACCTTCGTCTATCATCTTCAATTCTCGCTTTCTCCAGTATCGGTAAGCGATGTAAGTACCAACACATGCACAGCCAATCCAGAAGAGAGTCTTTCGGCCGTTTCTCAGAACGTTTTGAACCATTTTTTTACGTTTACTTTGATTCTTTCGTCGGCTCGATTTGCGTGCCAGATTGAAAGTATCCTGCTGGTCGGTGATCCTTTTAATTCCGCGAGTTATCGCGCGATTATCGTCGACACCATGACCGGTGTTCCTTGTCGTTCGACACGTGCGATTTGTCGTACTTTTAATTCAAAACGAGCAATGAAGTATCGAAAGATTCAATGTATATTCGTCGATTTAGTTTCGTTGTAGAATGCACGATTGGAATACCAACTTTGAGTCGGGTTCTTAACGTGGCAGCTTCTGAACGTAGCTGCAGCTGCTTTACTGGATGTTTTCAATTTAAATCTTGTTTGCGGTTGTTTCTCACTCGGAGAAATATTTTAAATCTTGCACCATATACTATCAAACACTTTAAGACACTGTTTTTTTTTGGAATACAACACTAATTTTTACAACGGGAAATAACATTTGAACAAGAGCGACAAAACTCAGGTCAGTTTAAATTGCTTGATTAAATAAAAAAAAAAAAATTCAAGGCCTAGAAATTAATATTTGCAGTATCTTGATATATTCATAATGAAATATATGCTTCGTACGTTATTTTATTTTGTTGTTGTTGTTGTTAGTTCATTATGAAGCAAGAAGACCGTGATGCAAATAGAACGAATAGTTTGATTCTGTAGTTTAACAAGCGACTCGTCCACCATTTTTAAATGTCTTACTTCAGTCAGTGCGCGCGGTATATTCGCGCCAACAAGCCAACAACATCGGAGAGGTGTTTGCATTTTTTGCTAAACTATTTTGTAATTGCGAGGTGTAAATGAAATGAAAGGCAGCTAATTTGACACGTAATGTTATCACTTGTTAATAAAATGATCACAGTAAGGGATAGATCAATAATGCAAGTAAGTCGAAGAGATGAAGCCAACTTTGTTTATTAAGGAAGGTAAGGCAGGTAGCGAAGTTGATGAAGTTGATGAAAGTGGCGAAGATAAGGAAGTTAAGGAAGATAAGGAAGGTAAGGAAGGTAAGGAAGGTAGCAAAGTTGACGAAGGTAAGGAAGGTAAGGAAGGTAGCAAAGTTGACGAAGGTAAGGAAGATGAGGAAGGTAGCGAAGGTAAGGAAGGTAGTGAAGTTGATGAAGTTGATGAAAGTGACGATGGTAAAAAAGGTAACGAAGGTAACGAGAGAACTAAAGAAAAAGAAGTAATAAACTACCTGAGAGAAGAAGGAATAAGAAATAAACAACCCAGTGTTGAATTCAGAACTGAGAACTGAGAAATTCTATTTGTTCTAGATTTACGGGAACCTTCCTACAGCACGACATCCAACAACACGGTTTCGTTGTAACACGTTTAGACATTTGCGGGGGGGAAAAAACCTCCTATAATACGGCCAGCTACCACACAGTTTCGCTCTTCGCTCTGACACGATTAGAAATGTTCATAAACCCTGATATAACACTGTACTTGTACTATTTAACGTACGCGTGTATTTCGAAATCTAAATGATACACTATGGCCACACAATGTATATGATGTATACATACCAAAAATAAAATACAATTATGGATTTACAAAAGAAGTATTTGTTTTTATTGAGTTTTCGGATCCTAACTCCCCCTTTGTATTTCCTTCGAGTCTCATACAACATAGTTTCACACAACACGTCATATTCCAGGAACCTATATCTACCGTGTTGTAGGAGGGTTACCTGTATATCATAGAAAGTCGTTGAAAAATAGGTGTAATTGAGATTTGATCCAGTGAAAACAACCAAAAAAAAAACAGATTTGAATTAGAAAGAGTATAGACTGAAGGGAGACTTGATGTAGAAAAAAAAAATAATTAAGAATGTACAAGGGGTGGGGGCCTGTATCTTTAAAAAAAAATAGTAGGGGTTAGGGGGTGGGGGTATGCAAGGGTAGAGATTTACTATTGGTTGTTGATTTGTTGTGGACCCTGTGGATGATCCGTAGAAACTGAAACAGGATAAGGGGATGGGGGCTTATATAAGGAGACAGAAGCCTCGTTCAAGAAAAGGGAGAAGGGGTGGGGGAATGGATGAGAAAAGTAATAGGAGGTGGGGGCATCTAAGGAAAGGAAAGATAGATAAATGACAAAACGTAAGGAGTGGGAATGTGCTAGGCCCCTTTGGGGGGGGGGCTTTTTTGTTGGGGGGATCTACGAAAATCAAGAGAAGTGAAGATAAAGTCAGGGGGCTTGGAAGAGACCGTTCTCCTTCAAGAGTAAGAAAGGGAATGGGGAGATCCATACGATTTGATGGCTTTATATAGAGACTGTGGACTGATGGTATAAGGGGTGGGGGACTGAATCCGAATGAGGACGAATAATGGATATCATAATTCTCTTGAAATAGGAGTGTGCTAGGGGTGGGGGCTGCGCTAGTACTGAGGTTCTCAGAGGAACTTGATGGCTTATATAGGGATATGATCTTCCGTCTCTTTCCTTCTTGTATTATGAATAATTGATATTATAAGGAGGTGGGGATGCTTAAGGAAAGGGTTTTACCCACTGTTTGAAGAAATGACCATACAACATGGAATGGTGGTGGGATTGTGCTAGACCCCTTGGGGGCATACGATCTTCTGTCTTCGTCCATCCTTCGCTAAAAATAATACGATAAAGGGGTGTGGTGTTGGAAGGAAATGAATATCCTTCAAAATTAAAGTGTGTTGGGAGTGTGCTGGGGGACTGGCAAGAAGATAGAAATTCGGTTCAAGATTGGGACCTTGCAAGGAGAGAGTTTTGGCTATTATTTATATCTCTTTCAAACCCCCACTTCTTTAACTCCCACAAAATTGAAGTGTGCTAGGTGGCAGAGGGATAAGGGTGTGTCAGTGCTATAGCGGTTGAGGGCTTATGATCGTCTGTCCTCGTTCGTCTTGTGTCCAAACTAATCGATATTAAAAAGGGGTGGAGGTGCTTAAGGAAATCATTTCCCTGAACTGTTAGAAGTGTACTGTGATTCCGGGGTGGGGAATCTGTTAATATGCAAGTGTGCTAGGTGGTGGGGGAATTCTGTAGCTGTTTTGGAGGTGGGGGACCGGGTTAAGGATTTCTTCTTCCTAGGGAATCTTAAGAACAATTGAAGATTTTTCTTTAGAAGCCCGGCAGTGTTTATGTGCTAGACCCCTTGGGGCCTCATGATCTTCTGTCTTTGTTCTTCTTGTGTTGAAGGTAATCGATATTGTAAAGGGGTGGGGTCTCTTAAGGAAATCATATTCAAGAGAAGTTGAATGAGGACAAGTGTTGAGGGGCTGGATGGAACTCCCTACTCTTAAGTTAAAGATTAAAGTAACATTTCTTGAATATTAACCCCCACTTCTTTCTCTTTGAAGAGGTGAGAAGGATGACGACTCAAGTGTGTGCTAGATGGTAGGTGCTAGCACTACGGCCTGGGAGACAATGATGTTCTTGATCTTCTGTCTTTCTTTAAAAATCAATACCATAAAGGGGTGGAGGTGCTTAAGGAAAGGATTTTCTCACTATTTGAAGAAGAATTACTATGGGAGTGTGCTAGGAGCTGGGGGTGGGGATTCTGTTTTGGGGGGGACCAAGGGTGTGCTAGAAGTGGGGGGGGGAATTCTTTTTCTTCAATCTTTTTGTTTTATTTTTTTTTATGTGAGATTTGTACCCGGATGGTGGTATTTCCTTAAATCGTATTTCCACGTTCCCGCTTGCGCGAACTAAGTCAGAGATCCTCTCTGACTTGTTTCGCGCGCGCTCTTAAAAATTTTGGTTTTTTTTTTTAAATTTTGATTTTTGGAATTTATTTTTTTTCTTCTCATTTTCGTTTTTTTTGTTGGATTTTCGATTTTTTTTTGTTGGATTTTCGATTTTTTTTTTGGATTCCAGTGTTTTTTTTTGTTTCAATTGTTTTAAAATTGTTTTTTGTTTTGAATTGTTTTTTTAACTGTTTTTTTTAACTGTTTTAATTTGTTCTTGTTCTTTTTTGTTTTGGTTTTATTTTGACTTCGTTTGTGTTGCATTTGTTTGTTTTATTTTGATTCTTTCTCTTCTTTTGTTTTGTTTTGTTTTGGATTCTTATTTTATTCTTCCTTTTATTCTATCTTATTTTATTACAGATACGTCGAGTTTTGGAGTAATTATCTATCTCATTCTACCTGTGATGTGGAGGAAGGTTTCGGAAATAATGACAACGCAGTTCGGGGTGCGGACCTTATATACCTTTTATTCATCGACACCTACAATATTTATCGGTTATTTCTGTTTAGTACTAATAACTCAGAGGTTATCCCTGCATGTACAATGTTTATTTACTGGGTTAGGTCCGGGTTAGGTCCGGGTTAGGTCTGGGTTAGGTCTGGGTTAGGTCCGGGTTAGGTCTGGGTTAGGTCTGGGTTAGGTCTGGGTTAGGTCTGGGTTAGGTCTGGGTTAGGTCTGGGTTAGGTCTGGGTTAGGTCTGGGTTAGGTCCGGGTTAGGTCTGGGTTAGGTCTGGGTTAGGTCTGGGTTAGGTCTGGGTTAGGTCTGGGTTAGGTCTGGGTTAGGTCTGGGTTAGGTCTGGGTTAGGTCTG
The DNA here is from genome assembly GCA_910591585.2 of Nysson spinosus. Classification (NCBI taxonomy): domain Eukaryota; kingdom Metazoa; phylum Arthropoda; class Insecta; order Hymenoptera; family Crabronidae; genus Nysson; species Nysson spinosus. The sequence continues at coordinate 10,442,755 of OU342840.1, forward strand.
GGTTAGGTCTGGGTTAGGTCTGGGTTAGGTCTGGGTTAGGTCTGGGTTAGGTCTGGGTTAGGTCTGGGTTAGGTCCGGGTTAGGTCTGGGTTAGGTCTGGGTTAGGTCTGGGTTAGGTCTGGGTTAGGTCTGGGTTAGGTCTGGGTTAGGTCTGGGTTAGGTCTGGGTTAGGTCCGGGTTAGGTCTGGGTTAGGTCTGGGTTAGGTCCGGGTTAGGTCTGGGTTAGGTCTGGGTTAGGTCTGGGTTAGGTCTGGGTTAGGTCTGGGTTAGGTCCGGGTTAGGTCTGGGTTAGGTCTGGGTTAGGTCTGGGTTAGGTCTGGGTTAGGTCTGGGTTAGGTCTGGGTTAGGTCTGGGTTAGGTCTGGGTTAGGTCTGGGTTAGGTCTGGGTTAGGTCTGGGTTAGGTCTGGGTTAGGTCTGGGTTAGGTCCGGGTTAGGTCTGGGTTAGGTCTGGGTTAGGTCTGGGTTAGGTCTGGGTTAGGTCTGGGTTAGGTCTGGGTTAGGTCTGGGTTAGGTCTGGGTTAGGTCTGGGTTAGGTCTGGGTTAGGTCTGGGTTAGGTCTGGGTTAGGTCTGGGTTAGGTCTGGGTTAGGTCTGGGTTAGGTCTGGGTTAGGTCTGGGTTAGGTCTGGGTTAGGTCTGGGTTAGGTCTGGGTTAGGTCTGGGTTAGGTCTGGGTTAGGTCCGGGTTAGGTCTGGGTTAGGTCTGGGTTAGGTCCGGGTTAGGTCTGGGTTAGGTCTGGGTTAGGTCTGGGTTAGGTCTGGGTTAGGTCTGGGTTAGGTCTGGGTTAGGTCTGGGTTAGGTCCGGGTTAGGTCTGGGTTAGGTCTGGGTTAGGTCTGGGTTAGGTCTGGGTTAGGTCTGGGTTAGGTCTGGGTTAGGTCTGGGTTAGGTCTGGGTTAGGTCTGGGTTAGGTCTGGGTTAGGTCTGGGTTAGGTCTGGGTTAGGTCTGGGTTAGGTCTGGGTTAGGTCTGGGTTAGGTCTGGGTTAGGTCTGGGTTAGGTCTGGGTTAGGTCTGGGTTAGGTCTGGGTTAGGTCTGGGTTAGGTCCGGGTTAGGTCTGGGTTAGGTCTGGGTTAGGTCTGGGTTAGGTCTGGGTTAGGTCTGGGTTAGGTCTGGGTTAGGTCTGGGTTAGGTCCGGGTTAGGTCTGGGTTAGGTCCGGGTTAGGTCTGGGTTAGGTCCGGGTTAGGTCTGGGTTAGGTCCGGGTTAGGTCTGGGTTAGGTCTGGGTTAGGTCTGGGTTAGGTCTGGGTTAGGTCTGGGTTAGGTCTGGGTTAGGTCTGGGTTAGGTCTGGGTTAGGTCTGGGTTAGGTCTGGGTTAGGTCTGGGTTAGGTCCGGGTTAGGTCTGGGTTAGGTCTGGGTTAGGTCTGGGTTAGGTCTGGGTTAGGTCTGGGTTAGGTCTGGGTTAGGTCTGGGTTAGGTCTGGGTTAGGTCCGGGTTAGGTCCGGGTTAGGTCTGGGTTAGGTCCGGGTTAAGGTCTGGGTTAGGTCTGGGTTAGGTCTGGGTTAGGTCTGGGTTAGGTCTGGGTTAGGTCTGGGTTAGGTCTGGGTTAGGTCTGGGTTAGGTCTGGGTTAGGTCTGGGTTAGGTCCGGGTTAGGTCTGGGTTAGGTCTGGGTTAGGTCTGGGTTAGGTCTGGGTTAGGTCTGGGTTAGGTCTGGGTTAGGTCTGGGTTAGGTCCGGGTTAGGTCTGGGTTAGGTCTGGGTTAGGTCTGGGTTAGGTCTGGGTTAGGTCTGGGTTAGGTCTGGGTTAGGTCTGGGTTAGGTCTGGGTTAGGTCTGGGTTAGGTCTGGGTTAGGTCTGGGTTAGGTCTGGGTTAGGTCCGGGTTAGGTCTGGGTTAGGTCTGGGTTAGGTCTGGGTTAGGTCTGGGTTAGGTCTGGGTTAGGTCTGGGTTAGGTCTGGGTTAGGTCTGGGTTAGGTCTGGGTTAGGTCTGGGTTAGGTCTGGGTTAGGTCTGGGTTAGGTCTGGGTTAGGTCTGGGTTAGGTCTGGGTTAGGTCTGGGTTAGGTCCGGGTTAGGTCTGGGTTAGGTCTGGGTTAGGTCTGGGTTAGGTCTGGGTTAGGTCTGGGTTAGGTCTGGGTTAGGTCTGGGTTAGGTCTGGGTTAGGTCTGGGTTAGGTCTGGGTTAGGTCTGGGTTAGGTCTGGGTTAGGTCTGGGTTAGGTCTGGGTTAGGTCTGGGTTAGGTCTGGGTTAGGTCTGGGTTAGGTCTGGGTTAGGTCTGGGTTAGGTCTGGGTTAGGTCTGGGTTAGGTCTGGGTTAGGTCTGGGTTAGGTCTGGGTTAGGTCTGGGTTAGGTCTGGGTTAGGTCTGGGTTAGGTCTGGGTTAGGTCCGGGTTAGGTCCGGGTTAGGTCTGGGTTAGGTCTGGGTTAGGTCTGGGTTAGGTCTGGGTTAGGTCTGGGTTAGGTCTGGGTTAGGTCCGGGTTAGGTCTGGGTTAGGTCTGGGTTAGGTCTGGGTTAGGTCTGGGTTAGGTCTGGGTTAGGTCTGGGTTAGGTCTGGGTTAGGTCTGGGTTAGGTCTGGGTTAGGTCTGGGTTAGGTCTGGGTTAGGTCCGGGTTAGGTCTGGGTTAGGTCTGGGTTAGGTCTGGGTTAGGTCTGGGTTAGGTCTGGGTTAGGTCTGGGTTAGGTCTGGGTTAGGTCTGGGTTAGGTCTGGGTTAGGTCTGGGTTAGGTCTGGGTTAGGTCTGGGTTAGGTCCGGGTTAGGTCTGGGTTAGGTCCGGGTTAGGTCCGGGTTAGGTCTGGGTTAGGTCCGGGTTAGGTCTGGGTTAGGTCTGGGTTAGGTCTGGGTTAGGTCTGGGTTAGGTCTGGGTTAGGTCTGGGTTAGGTCTGGGTTAGGTCTGGGTTAGGTCTGGGTTAGGTCTGGGTTAGGTCTGGGTTAGGTCTGGGTTAGGTCTGGGTTAGGTCTGGGTTAGGTCTGGGTTAGGTCTGGGTTAGGTCTGGGTTAGGTCCGGGTTAGGTCCGGGTTAGGTCCGGGTTAGGTCCGGGTTAGGTCCGGGTTAGGTCTGGGTTAGGTCTGGGTTAGGTCCGGGTTAGGTCTGGGTTAGGTCCGGGTTAGGTCTGGGTTAGGTCTGGGTTAGGTCTGGGTTAGGTCTGGGTTAGGTCTGGGTTAGGTCTGGGTTAGGTCTGGGTTAGGTCTGGGTTAGGTCTGGGTTAGGTCTGGGTTAGGTCCGGGTTAGGTCCGGGTTAGGTCTGGGTTAGGTCTGGGTTAGGTCTGGGTTAGGTCCGGGTTAGGTCTGGGTTAGGTCTGGGTTAGGTCTGGGTTAGGTCCGGGTTAGGTCTGGGTTAGGTCTGGGTTAGGTCCGGGTTAGGTCTGGGTTAGGTCTGGGTTAGGTCCGGGTTAGGTCTGGGTTAGGTCCGGGTTAGGTCTGGGTTAGGTCTGGGTTAGGTCTGGGTTAGGTCCGGGTTAGGTCCGGGTTAGGTCTGGGTTAGGTCCGGGTTAGGTCTGGGTTAGGTCTGGGTTAGGTCTGGGTTAGGTCCGGGTTAGGTCTGGGTTAGGTCCGGGTTAGGTCTGGGTTAGGTCTGGGTTAGGTCTGGGTTAGGTCTGGGTTAGGTCCGGGTTAGGTCCGGGTTAGGTCTGGGTTAGGTCTGGGTTAGGTCCGGGTTAGGTCTGGGTTAGGTCTGGGTTAGGTCTGGGTTAGGTCCGGGTTAGGTCTGGGTTAGGTCTGGGTTAGGTCTGGGTTAGGTCTGGGTTAGGTCTGGGTTAGGTCTGGGTTAGGTCTGGGTTAGGTCTGGGTTAGGTCTGGGTTAGGTCTGGGTTAGGTCTGGGTTAGGTCTGGGTTAGGTCCGGGTTAGGTCTGGGTTAGGTCCGGGTTAGGTCTGGGTTAGGTCTGGGTTAGGTCTGGGTTAGGTCCGGGTTAGGTCTGGGTTAGGTCTGGGTTAGGTCTGGGTTAGGTCTGGGTTAGGTCTGGGTTAGGTCTGGGTTAGGTCTGGGTTAGGTCCGGGTTAGGTCTGGGTTAGGTCCGAGTTAGGTCTGGGTTAGGTCTGGGTTAGGTCTGGGTTAGGTCTGGGTTAGGTCTGGGTTAGGTCTGGGTTAGGTCTGGGTTAGGTCTGGGTTAGGTCTGGGTTAGGTCCGGGTTAGGTCCGGGTTAGGTCTGGGTTAGGTCTGGGTTAGGTCCGGGTTAGGTCTGGGTTAGGTCTGGGTTAGGTCTGGGTTAGGTCTGGGTTAGGTCCGGGTTAGGTCTGGGTTAGGTCTGGGTTAGGTCTGGGTTAGGTCTGGGTTAGGTCCGGGTTAGGTCTGGGTTAGGTCTGGGTTAGGTCTGGGTTAGGTCTGGGTTAGGTCTGGGTTAGGTCCGGGTTAGGTCTGGGTTAGGTCTGGGTTAGGTCTGGGTTAGGTCCGGGTTAGGTCTGGGTTAGGTCTGGGTTAGGTCTGGGTTAGGTCTGGGTTAGGTCTGGGTTAGGTCCGGGTTAGGTCTGGGTTAGGTCTGGGTTAGGTCTGGGTTAGGTCTGGGTTAGGTCTGGGTTAGGTCTGGGTTAGGTCTGGGTTAGGTCTGGGTTAGGTCCGGGTTAGGTCTGGGTTAGGTCTGGGTTAGGTCTGGGTTAGGTCTGGGTTAGGTCTGGGTTAGGTCTGGGTTAGGTCTGGGTTAGGTCTGGGTTAGGTCTGGGTTAGGTCTGGGTTAGGTCTGGGTTAGGTCTGGGTTAGGTCTGGGTTAGGTCTGGGTTAGGTCTGGGTTAGGTCTGGGTTAGGTCTGGGTTAGGTCTGGGTTAGGTCTGGGTTAGGTCTGGGTTAGGTCTGGGTTAGGTCTGGGTTAGGTCTGGGTTAGGTCTGGGTTAGGTCTGGGTTAGGTCTGGGTTAGGTCTGGGTTAGGTCTGGGTTAGGTCTGGGTTAGGTCTGGGTTAGGTCTGGGTTAGGTCTGGGTTAGGTCTGGGTTAGGTCTGGGTTAGGTCTGGGTTAGGTCTGGGTTAGGTCTGGGTTAGGTCTGGGTTAGGTCTGGGTTAGGTCTGGGTTAGGTCTGGGTTAGGTCTGGGTTAGGTCTGGGTTAGGTCTGGGTTAGGTCTGGGTTAGGTCTGGGTTAGGTCTGGGTTAGGTCTGGGTTAGGTCTGGGTTAGGTCTGGGTTAGGTCTGGGTTAGGTCTGGGTTAGGTCTGGGTTAGGTCTGGGTTAGGTCTGGGTTAGGTCTGGGTTAGGTCTGGGTTAGGTCTGGGTTAGGTCTGGGTTAGGTCTGGGTTAGGTCTGGGTTAGGTCTGGGTTAGGTCTGGGTTAGGTCTGGGTTAGGTCTGGGTTAGGTCTGGGTTAGGTCTGGGTTAGGTCTGGGTTAGGTCTGGGTTAGGTCTGGGTTAGGTCTGGGTTAGGTCTGGGTTAGGTCTGGGTTAGGTCTGGGTTAGGTCTGGGTTAGGTCTGGGTTAGGTCTGGGTTAGGTCTGGGTTAGGTCTGGGTTAGGTCTGGGTTAGGTCTGGGTTAGGTCTGGGTTAGGTCTGGGTTAGGTCTGGGTTAGGTCTGGGTTAGGTCTGGGTTAGGTCTGGGTTAGGTCTGGGTTAGGTCTGGGTTAGGTCTGGGTTAGGTCTGGGTTAGGTCTGGGTTAGGTCTGGGTTAGGTCTGGGTTAGGTCTGGGTTAGGTCTGGGTTAGGTCTGGGTTAGGTCTGGGTTAGGTCTGGGTTAGGTCTGGGTTAGGTCTGGGTTAGGTCTGGGTTAGGTCTGGGTTAGGTCTGGGTTAGGTCTGGGTTAGGTCTGGGTTAGGTCTGGGTTAGGTCTGGGTTAGGTCTGGGTTAGGTCTGGGTTAGGTCTGGGTTAGGTCTGGGTTAGGTCTGGGTTAGGTCTGGGTTAGGTCTGGGTTAGGTCTGGGTTAGGTCTGGGTTAGGTCTGGGTTAGGTCTGGGTTAGGTCTGGGTTAGGTCTGGGTTAGGTCTGGGTTAGGTCTGGGTTAGGTCTGGGTTAGGTCTGGGTTAGGTCTGGGTTAGGTCTGGGTTAGGTCTGGGTTAGGTCTGGGTTAGGTCTGGGTTAGGTCTGGGTTAGGTCTGGGTTAGGTCTGGGTTAGGTCTGGGTTAGGTCTGGGTTAGGTCTGGGTTAGGTCTGGTTAGGTCTGGGTTAGGTCTGGGTTAGGTCTGGGTTAGGTCTGGGTTAGGTCTGGGTTAGGTCTGGGTTAGGTCTGGGTTAGGTCTGGGTTAGGTCTGGGTTAGGTCTGGGTTAGGTCTGGGTTAGGTCTGGGTTAGGTCTGGGTTAGGTCTGGGTTAGGTCTGGGTTAGGTCTGGGTTAGGTCTGGGTTAGGTCTGGGTTAGGTCTGGGTTAGGTCTGGGTTAGGTCTGGGTTAGGTCTGGGTTAGGTCTGGGTTAGGTCTGGGTTAGGTCTGGGTTAGGTCTGGGTTAGGTCTGGGTTAGGTCTGGGGTTAGGTCTGGGTTAGGTCTGGGTTAGGTCTGGGTTAGGTCTGGGTTAGGTCTGGGTTAGGTCTGGGTTAGGTCTGGGTTAGGTCTGGGTTAGGTCTGGGTTAGGTCTGGGTTAGGTCTGGGTTAGGTCTGGGTTAGGTCTGGGTTAGGTCTGGGTTAGGTCTGGGTTAGGTCTGGGTTAGGTCTGGGTTAGGTCTGGGTTAGGTCTGGGTTAGGTCTGGGTTAGGTCTGGGTTAGGTCTGGGTTAGGTCTGGGTTAGGTCTGGGTTAGGTCTGGGTTAGGTCTGGGTTAGGTCTGGGTTAGGTCTGGGTTAGGTCTGGGTTAGGTCTGGGTTAGGTCCGGGTTAGGTCTGGGTTAGGTCTGGGTTAGGTCTGGGTTAGGTCTGGGTTAGGTCTGGGTTAGGTCTGGGTTAGGTCTGGGTTAGGTCTGGGTTAGGTCTGGGTTAGGTCTGGGTTAGGTCTGGGTTAGGTCTGGGTTAGGTCTGGGTAGGTGTAGGTCTGGGTTAGGTCTGGGTTAGGTCTGGGTTAGGTCTGGGTTAGGTCTGGGTTAGGTCTGGGTTAGGGTCTGGGTTAGGTCTGGGTTAGGTCTGGGTTAGGTCTGGGTTAGGTCTGGGTTAGGTCTGGGTTAGGTCTGGGTTAGGTCTGGGTTAGGTCTGGGTTAGGTCTGGGTTAGGTCTGGGTTAGGTCTGGGTTAGGTCTGGGTTAGGTCTGGGTTAGGTCCGGGTTAGGTCTGGGTTAGGTCTGGGTTAGGTCTGGGGTTAGGTCTGGGGTTAGGTCTGGGTTAGGGTTGGGTTAGGTCTGGGTAAGGTCTGGGTTAGGTTCCGGGTTAGTCTGGGTTAGGTCTGGGGTTAGGTCCGGGTTTAGGTCTGGTTAGGTCTGGGTTAGGTCGGGTTC